>JAHDVE020010139.1:0-37750 GCA_022606495.2 Halesus radiatus
ACAAAATATTTGGTTTTATGAACAAGCTGAACCTTTTTCTTATTTATTGTTTTTCTTATTGTTTGTTTGGGTTAGTTTGGAATCTGTTTTACAGTTCCACAGCTACGGGAATAAAGGAGATATGCTATAAATTCCGAATAACTGTAAAAGAACGTGTCGATCATTAGCAGATTTGCTTTTCGAAGAGTAAATGCTAATTTATTGACAAATCAAATAACAATGTCCCGCCTGAGAGCTCGCCTACCCTTATTTTGGTTTCTTCCACTTGCATGGTAGGGCATCTCTATGTACTATTTGCTCTTGTCTATTGGACCCATACTTGACATTGCAATAAGAACAATAATTTGTATTAATGACAAACATAACATTTAAAAATGTTATACCCATTACAAATAAAAATTGTATCAAATTAATTGCCGGGCTCTTGTGTCCACGCCCAGTGCCAAAGGATTGCTTTTGCCAAGAAAAAACGCGCTACATTTTGTTTGTGTTTAAATTCTGAACAAAGGCAAATGCAGCTTTTCCCACTCCTTTGATCGGAGGGCGAATACACTATTCTCCGATTTCTGACGAATCTAGTGACGGCAATATTTACACAAACGCGGAGGGGTCCATTATAAATGACGGCCGAAGGAAAACGAGAAATAAAATGAACTCGAAACGTCGGGAGTTGGTCAAGCTAAGCCGAAATTAGCCGCGATATGTCAAAATAAGCGGAATTCCAGAAACTAAAAACTTCAGACAAGTAATGAGCCGAGAGTTGTGAGAGACCAGCTGATCACTACAAGCAATTTGCTCGAGCTTGAATCATAAAACAGAAAACTGTTTGCCTGATGTTTAAAGCAGAAAACAACACTCATAATAACTTTTTTGAATTACTCAAAAATAAGAATATCTATATATACAAAATTAATGTTTGTCTGTCTGATTTTCTTGAAAATTACTCTACCGGTACGCTGAAAATAGCACAGTTTGTTCTTATTAGTGCGGGAAGATTTAGAGAGTTTGAATTAAATCAGGTATGTAAAACTGTTGCTATAACGTTTCAAAACTAGTATTAAAAACATTGAACTCGCCATGTTGTATTGAGGTTAGCCCATAGATATACCACTCTGGTTAGCCAGAGATTACATATTCAAAAGAAAAGGGTTCGTTTGGGGAGAATATTTTCAAAATGTAAAACACAAGTAGGTACCTACTTAGGAACTTTGATATATTTTGAAAGAAAAAAAAAGTGTTTGGAATGAAATAAAATTTTCAAATGAATGTTTCTTTGTTTGAGTTAGAGATAGTAATAATCGTCAAAAAAAAATCCCGAGTAAGGCAGTAGTAGTTTTCTCGGGCGATACCGTGTGCTAAAAAGCTAATAATTACGTTTATTCTATTTTTTATATCCTGGAATATAATATATTAATACGTAAACATAAGATTAAAAACCGGATAAGAGCGCATTACTTGACAACACAAGTTCCAATGCGAAGTGGTGTTGTATTTCGAATGAAACACTTCTTGGGAAGAGAATCAGAAGGAGTTATTAAATTAGAAGTTCAAAAGAATACACAATAGATGTTCTCTCAAACTCCAAGATTCAAATAAAAGCAAAACTAGAAATTCCTACGTCCTCATAAATAATGCGAAACCATAATAGGTCACACCCACTCGCCTTACTGGTTAGCGAAGACGCGTGGATACAAAGATTGCCAATAAAACAATAAACAGAAAATTGTTGCCGGCAGCCATTATTTACTATTTACAGATGTTATTTTTTTACAAAAACCGTGATAACGGCCGTCATTGTCGATGGTTAAAGATTTTTTACCGGCGTTATACTTCAGCAGAATAACGACGACAAAACCAGATGTCCCGATTCCCACAGATGAGATAATAAAGATTAATAGATTGCCTGCAAGCTGCAATTGGATCCGATTTCAAAATGACAGTTTCCCTTGAACTCGATAGTGGTAATAGAAGAAAAAGAAATAGACTCGAGGTTAGCAAATAGGTTTCTTGAGCACGCCAAAACCAAATAGAAGGTCGGTAATAAAACATAGAGGATTTAAACTAAAATAGGCAAAAGAGAAGGACTCGTGCTATAACTATAACATACCGGAATGTCCACCAGATGTTGAAGCACATGGTGTTCAGCCAGAAGAACGCTGCCAAGAAGAAGAAGTGCATGAGGATTGCTGAAACAAAACAAAAATCTATTAACAACTGGGTCATAAAACATTTATGGGTAGCTTGATAGTTTGCTGGGGGCGTCCAAATTATACTTTTGTTGTTACTCTTAGCCCATATCAATTGAATGTACGTAGAAACAGAATTTCAGGACATTTTTTCTTTTGATCTTCCATAGCTTATTTTTATTTAGTTGCGGTTTTCTCCTCCTTGTTATATACTCGTAGTTCCCTTAGTATCCAGTGAAAAACCATGTATACAATGTCATATAATATTCTGTTGCTCTGTTGTTATTTGTACCTACCTTATATTTGATTAATTACACCCTTAGTTTACAAATTGTTATATTATAATATCTAGTGAGTCCTCTGCTGATCGTGAATATTTTGAAATGTGTTTTTATTTTGCACGCATGTAATATATATGTTATTTTCTAATTATGTTAGGTTAGGTTATTTTGTGTAGATTTTCTTGCTCTTTTGATATTTGTACTTTACATTTGATTATTTATACCCCTAGTTTATTCTAAATTGTTATATGAATGTTAATATATATTAAAAGCTTCTTACGCTTTTTAAGGTCATTTTATAAATATTTCAATAAATACCACCTCTTCTTGTGCCACCGATCTTCTAATAAATGTAACTTCAATAGAAAGGGAGGATAAAATAGCAACTGCAAAACTTTCATATCTATACTTAAGTTTTCTAATAAAGCTGTGTTCATCTGAAGCGACCTGCCAGCTGCAGGTAAGTATGTTTTTCTGTATCTGTTTGTACATAATTAGATAAATAATAGGAAGTAATATTTGTACAAATTGGGCTATACAAATCATCCAATTATAATATTATTATTATAGTATTCTAAATTGTGCATGTAAGTGAGTTTGCTGCTCATGAATATTGTATGTCATAGTTTTAATTTCCATATAAATATACTATAATAACAGATATAGTTTGTAGTATATCTGTTATTTTACAATTATATTAGGTAAAGTTACTTAGTGTAAAGCGCACTTGAGGTGAACCTTCACAAAACTGTTCTTTTTATTATTGTTAAATGTCTGTTCCCCCTTTTCCGGGAGAGTTTACCGACTAACAAGCTTCAAGTCCTGATCCTTTTTTTTAATATGAATACCGCAAAGAGTCTCAACTGCTCCCAACCGTCTGGAGCCAGTGAGACTATGGCATTCCCGATTGGGGAATGTTGTGAGGCTGAAGGTATTGGGGAGGGAAAGGAGAAGGGGAAGACGGAGGTGGGGAAATAGCGAAATACCTGGCTATTCAGTTCTGGTCACCAAACACGGCTAGAAGCCATTTCAAGCAACTTTTCAATTCTGAACGGTGGTCTTTCACCATGGCGATACTGAGAGTATCTTCCACTCTGGAACGTGCGCAAATATACCATACATTATTTTTTAATTAATTAATTGTGAAATAATACAAATTAATTAAATAAAATTTATTTGCGCACGCCGGGATTTGAACCCGCGACCTTCGGATTAGTAGTCGAGAGCCTTACCCCTCGACTATGGATTTTGGTGTCCAAAAATAAACTAAACGGCTGTGACCAGCGGCCAATTGTTGGAATTTCCTGGTAAAAGGACTTGCACAGATTCGATTTACTAATTAATAGTCGAGGTCCAGACTGATCACAGGTTAATTGGTGTTAATTTATTAAATGGAATTTCTTTTTGCGGAATAATAATATTTATCGCAAGTCGCTTTGCCACAAAAAATATTTACGTCTATTTTATATTTTTTACCAAAATAACACACTAAATAACGATGACCCAAAAATTCTAAAAGACGGATCTGATAATAATTGAGGCACAAATTCGTGAATCATATATTAAAAATAAACCTCGTTTCCTCGAGGATAACGTCTTAAAAAAAATCGCGAATTATTTATTATTTTTTCCATACACAATAACTCACATTGCAGAAGGTTAGAAGATATTTATTGCTTTTAGAACGTTTTCTCAAAGAAAACACTGGCGTTAACTTACCTACACATTTCGGGGAATAAATCACCAGGAACCAACCTTCAATTGGTATGGGTGAACTGAACCAAAATGTTATTATATTTAATATAATGACGAATATGTTTGAACGCAACTAAACATATTGAACACTTTGAACTCATTCAAAGTTCATGAAATCGATGGATGGATATTCTGATTTTTTTTATTTTTTTTTTAAACGCCCAGATGGCTTTTAGATTAATAGTACATCCTTACATAAATACAGGGTGGCGTAAAACTACCGTTATGGTTTAAATGTTTAATAACTTTTTAAATTCATTTATATTTTTTATTTTTATTTCAGAATTTTGTGAAGAAAACTTGGGGAATTTGAAATGGAACACTACACAACAGAACAGCGATCAACAATTGTTGAATTTTATTTTGAAAATCAACGGTCAATTGTTTTGACGCAGCGTGCTTATCGTCGTTTATTTAATGTGCGTACTGGACCTTCAGCACCAACAATAAACCGCCTGGTTGCAAATTTTCGACAACATGGTACAGTAAGACACCTTCCATGTACCGGAAGACCACGTACGGTCCACACGGAAGAAAATATCCAACGTGTTGTGGATAGTGTGCAGGACAGTCCAGAAACATCAACAAGAAGACGTTCGGCGCAACTGGGGCTATCGCGGAGGTCCGTTCAGAGGATTTTGGCTACATTGCACACATTCCCGTATAAGGTTCAGCTTGTGCAAGAATTTAAGCCGAAAGACTACCAACAACGGCTTGATTATGCCATTTCATTCCAAACCATAACGGTCATTTTGCGCCACCCTGTAGTACGTAAAAAGTAAAGTTTTTAAATCGTGGTTATGTATTTTCACAGAAGAAACAACAGAAGGTTTGTGAAATAGGTTGTTGTTTTTTTAAATTTTATTAATTTTAGATATTTTACAAAAAAACATATGACAAAAAGTGCCGATAAACTTAAGTTACAATATATATAAAATAAAAACATATATATTTTGTAAGAATCTTACTCAAATTTTTACAAAAATTAAAAAAAAACATATAAAATAATATTTTCTAATTATTCAATAGGTTGGAATACGTTATTGAAATAGTCCAAAAATTTACCCAATTAACGTTAAACACGTCAATATCACGTAATTATTTGTTTTCCATAGTGTGAAGCTGCTGTATCGGGGAATGGGAAATGTAGTTGGGTTTGTGTATACAGCAATAGTGTATTTTATCGAGTTTCGTTGTGTGGGTACGCGTAGGTTTATGAGTTGCAGGAGTTCGGAACAGTCGAATTTCGAATTTAGTATTTAAACAAAACAGTTAAATCGTTTATTTTATTTTATGAAATGAAGTATTAAAAACTGTAATAATCGAGAACAAATAAACACGGAGCACATGAATTATTGTACCAAATTCAAATAACTCACTAAACAACTAAATGAATCCGATCCCCTCATCAGAGACATAACTCATCCAACTATAGCTTGCATTCCCCAATTCAACGTTTACACAGCCTTGGTAACAAATACAATATGTATTTGACAATAATCTAAAATTGGCAAATTTCAAAAAATTATTTTTCCCAGTTTATAAACTATTGTTTACTAACACTTTTTACATTATTTACTTATTTGTTATTGATGTTAATATTGACTTTGTGGATATTGTATTATTTATTTCTTCTGTTTCTTTATATTCCTGTGTATTTTATTTTAGATTTGGTGCAGTTTTTTCTTTTTTCTTATTTCAAGTGTAAATTAACTTTTGTGCATTTTGTTTTCTATTTTAATGTGATTTTAAGATGATGTACTTGTATGTAAAATACGTGTATGGGCGTTTAAATATTAAAATATAATAAATAACATAACAGATGTAGGTGCAGGTACTATTTCAAGTTGATTTTCGAGGTCATGTGTTCTTAAGTTCAGTGTGTTTTATTTCTTATCAATATCTCTGAGCTATTAAAGGATTTAATACTTACGTTCAATAAATTAGAAGTTGTTATTCCGGCTATAATATTATTGAATATCTTGTTGACAAACGAACCCCAGCGACGCAGATAGTAATGTTATTCGAAGATAATCTGACAGGTCGAGTTCAAAATAAAATTGTATTGTCGCCCGCACCCGTTCTCAATCCCATCAAGAGGCAGTGGCGCAATTCCACTCAATAAAATATTAAATTAATTATTTAAAATGAATTCGTATTCACATCCTCATTAATATACACATATTTACACTTTCGAAAGCGATGCTTTCTTCATCAGGAATATATAGAAGGATAAAAAAATAATAATGTCAAGTATAAACAAATGATAAACATAGAACAGAATATTTAAAATTTCTTCTAGAAATTTCAGTATAAGAGTTAAGGAACACCGAAGGTGTTTAAATAATAACAATTATTCTGAATTTTCTAATCATATTTTAGAAACCAATCATTCTTTTTTTATATAAATAAAGGTTTAAAAAATTTACATACAACCGGTTTACAATTAGAAAAATTTTAAATTTTAGAAAGAAGAGAAAGTGTTAATAGTGATTTAAATTGAATTAATAATCAAATATATTTCTTTAAATAGCAATCTATTGTTTTAATTTATTTTCATATTAATATTAAAAATATAAATAATTTATTTTTTAAATTACTAATGCAAATTTGTTAATTAATGTTTTACAATATTTTTTTATTAAAATTTTTGATTAATTACTACTCACTTTAATCAATTTTTGTTTATGTTTATAATTTGTCAATTCTTACATCATCGTGTTCTATGTTTATCATTTGTCTATACTTGACATTATTATTTTTTAGTATTCTGTATATTCCTGATGAGGAAAGCTTCGCTATCGAAACATGTTGATATGTATATATTAATAAAGTGGTGATTAAAAAGTAATTTTTAATTAATTTACTAATAATGACGCTACTAAGTGAATACCAATCTTTTGAAAGAATTATAATCAATTATTTTTGTAATGTAAAATTATTTTTATTTGCCACATTTTTGCCATTTGCCATTGATAATGACCTAATCAAATATTAATAAATAAATACAAAATCCAATTATAAACTCTGGAACCTTCCACTGACTGGACGATTCCATAGGTCTAATAAACTAAGGTATCGAATGGTAAATATTCAATTAAATGTTTTTTTGATTTACCATTTTAAGTTTTGCAAGATGAAATAACAACTAGATGTTGATGGTTATTCATCTCAACTGGACGCCCAACTTCCGTAGCTCAATAATAATAATAATAATAATAATAGTTCATTTCTACAGCGCAGTTTTGTGAAAGTTCACCTCGAGTGCGCTTTACACTAACTAACCTAACCAAATTGTAAAATAATAGATATACTAGATAGTATATATACAAATCGCAAGTGCACCACAGTGTAGAATTTAGCAGCCACCTCTGGTCGGGAGCCCAAAAATATCTGATAAAAACCCTTGACTCAGAACCCTTGACTTGTGCAGAAACGGGCAGTCCGTAACCGTTAACAAACGGATTGCAATCTTTGGAGAACAGACGTCAGGTGGGAATGCTGCCCTTATTCTACCGGTATTTTAATGGAAGATGCTGTGAAGAACTAGCGTCATTGATATCTTCGGCACCGGTGCATAGTCAGGAAACACGCCAAATGCGCACCCAACATTTGCACACAGTTGACATTTGTGACATGAGAACGGCTCGCTTCTCCCGACCTGAGTTCACTCCTTCCTATCCTCTAAAAGACCCCCCACACAGAATCCCCAAAGATGATATAGGCCTTGAGGGAGCCTCCTGTGTGGAGTTACCGTAAGAAATATATGCAAATTAAAAATATGACATAAAATATTCATGAGCAGCGGACTCACTTACATGCACAATTTAGAATAAACTAGGGGTATAAATAATCAAATGCAAATTATCAATATCAAAAGAGAAAGAAAATCTACACAAAATAACCTAACCTAATATAATTAGAAAATCACAAATTTATATTACATGCATGCAAATTAAAACCACGATTTATAATACTCACGAGTAGCAGACTCACTTACAAGCTAAGCTAAGGGTGCAAACAATCAAATATTAAGTAGGTACAAATTACTCAACAGAGCAAGAGAGCTCAATCAATGCATTTGCTGTATCAGCAACATGAGTGATGCGATGTTAATTATTGTTGTTTTATGGATCTTACACTCATCGATATAATGAACATTGAAAAACACCAGACGGCTAGGATCTCGATAGCACATTTTTTGTTTGTGGCGAAATACTGTTGTTTTGTTTTTTGATGAAAATCATAAATAAAATGAATCAACCTTAATTCCAAGGTCATATGCCGCCCCTGCAGGCAATGGGGCATGGCATATAACAGATATAATAAATGTGTTGGATATGTGACAGCCGCAGACAGGAGACAGAAAACAGGGGCGGCAGTTCCCGCCACTTAATTCATCAGATTGTTCTGCTGACTATTTTTGGCGCCAATCAGATTACAAACGGGTAAACCGCTATAGATACTCGTAAACAAAATTATTAAGCCGCGTCTCCTGCCAATATTTTTTGAAGACATTTACACAAAAAAAAAAACACAAAACAAAGGGGCTTTACCATACACATTTATGTGTGCAAATGCAATGTTTTTGCTTTGCATCACCGATTGAAAACATTCCCACCAAGGGTGAAGAGGGGAAGGGTTTGTTTATTTTTTTGATACCCACCGCACGGTGCGTGCCTATCCATGAGCCCGATACTTTGTAAGTCACAGGATAAATCGGATGGGTTTTTTACGGCCGTTCTTTCGAACCTTACTGAGCAACTGCTGAGCCGAAATTTTGCCTCAGCACTGTTCAAATGCACAAATTCGCCTTTCCCAACGAAATTCTCAGTCAAACTTACGATCATCTTAAGTTATCGATTTTGTGGATTAAAGTTCTCCTCAGTAAAAGACTAGTTATAAAAACAGAGTGTCAAATGACAGCGTAAACGTCAAATGTCATAGATATCTATGGTCAAACGTCATTCGTTTCGCGAACTATTTTTTGTACCTATTGTGTATTGACAATTTTGAACATGGAAAGCGAAAATGAAGATATTTTTAATGTAATACCAATAGCGGGTATGGACAGCGAATATGAAGACGGCGACGATGAAGACATTATTGACAATTATTGATTGAAAATTGAAAGACAAACGTCAAAAACGTCTACTTCTTTTTTCGCGGCATTACTAAAAGTCAAGCTAACACTTTATTTTTAACATATACGTTTTTAAATATAAAATGTTGGTGTTTGTATTACAATATTTAAGGGAAATAATATGTATTCATAATAAATAGAAAATTAGATCGTCTATGTTAATTTAACATTGATAGTTTTTACTTTGATGTCATTTTATTGACTATGAACGCGTGGGGGTATAATTATATTTTCCATAGAAATGGGCGAGTTCTTCATAGACAATTTAGGAAGTTCAAAGATAAAAAATGTTTGGAGACAGTCAAATAAAGCGAATACTTAACAAAACACTTGGCTGATCGGCGGCTCAGATTGATCATTCGAAAAGTCGGGGAGAATGGCTGTTAGGTTGTGTACTGAGACTGAGCGAGATTAAAATATATTATTATAAGAAGTTTGCTTATGTATCAGAAATAATAAAGTATTTAACTGTTACGTATTCTCTTATTTTGTCCGCTATTTCTAACAGCATTACCGCCCACATATTCAGAACTTTTTAAATAACACATTGTGATTAAACACATTCGTTGACAAAAGAATGGTATTTTACTCCAACCTATAAAAATATGCAATAGATTATTCTAGAACTCATCTCGTCGTCTACGCAAAATGTTTTATTTTTAAGCAAAACAAAATAATTTAGCAGGGGACGGAATGTGTATGAAGCCAAAAGTTTTTACGTGTGGCTTTTTGCGTAATGTTTCGAAAAAACCATTCGCAGGACACCCGCCTTTACTAATTCTTACTCCGTGTATCCATTGTAATGCCTCGACGGTGTGACATAGCAAAGCTAGCACAATTGAAGAAAAAGCGAAAAATGAGATAATTATATTTTTTGATTGTATAATATTTAATACACACAGTGGGACTTGTACCCGCCAAGCCACTGTAAGTAGTAAGTAACTTGTCAGTAGGATTTTAGAACAACAATATTATATATATTTAAAAAAAATATGAAAACAGAATAACAATCTTGTTATAGAGATACTAGAGTCCAATTACATAATATCTATTTAAATAATATTATAAAAATATTAAAATATCAGCAATTAAAATATTAAACAAATTTAGAAATAAAATAAAAAAAAATAAAAAAAACAGTAGTACAGTTTTGTTACAGTGAGGATAGACTTAATATAAATAACTAACTAACTAACTAACCATCAGGCCGTTTCCCCGCAGGGGTAGCCAGAGAGAGGACGGACCGCCAAACAACTCGATCTTGGCATACACTTCTTGCTTCATTCACTTAATATAATAGTAGCATTTAAATCATTTGGAAGATACCCGCAGATATCAAGGAGACATCATTTTTGTTCAATAGACAATGTAAGAAAGAGCAAAATAGCGTAAATTCAGCAGATATCAAGGAGATATACAATCAAGGAGAACGTCATTTATGTTACCATCAATACACAATTTCCAAAATCATAACGGATGTCTATTTAAAGTGCAATTAATATAATATTCTGAAGTAGTACTTCACAATT
Organism: Halesus radiatus; assembly: GCA_022606495.2. Classification (NCBI taxonomy): domain Eukaryota; kingdom Metazoa; phylum Arthropoda; class Insecta; order Trichoptera; family Limnephilidae; genus Halesus; species Halesus radiatus. Next base: position 10,895 of record JAHDVE020010139.1, read on the forward strand.
CTACATTGATATGCCAACTATTGTGCGTATTTGCAAAGGCGTCGAATTCCTTCCTTTTCACGGTATCCGAAATAGATTCCAGAGATTCTGGGAACGAAGCCTCGTGGCCAAACCAAGGACATTTTCGAGAAGGACGGAATTTAAAGAAGAATTCTTGTTCTTGAAAAAAGAATATCGTTAAAATTCAGCATTTTGAGAATTTTAGTTTTACCGACATTTTTTTTCAAAGAATTTTGCTCGAAGTTGGAGAGATGATTCTTGTGAAAAGAGGCGCTTTCAAATAATTAAATTACAAGTACATGTATACTTATTTATAACTTTATACTCGTACTATTGACTTACATACTCTACTCGTACACGAGTTATTATGATGCCTAGAGTTGGTATTTATTTGAAATATTTATAATTTTTAGGACTAGACAAAATTTATAATATGACCTTAAAAAGCGTAAGAAGTTTTTAATAGACATTAACTTTTTTTTTACACATTTAGTTATTTACAGTGTTGTGGGCTATGGACGCATTTGCGCACCGATGATTTTTTTGTTACTTATTCTAAAAGTGACTTTAAGAAATGATTGTCTGAAAAGATGAGTTTTAAGTTTAGTTCTGAATTCTGAGTCTTTGATCATTCTTAAGTCATGTGGCAGTTCATTCCAGGCTTTAGGTCCCGATACTCCGAAAGCACGATCACCGAACTTATTAGGTGTGAGCTTTGGTTCCTTCAACCTCCCGATAGCTGATAAGTAAGCCGGAGCCATTCCGTTAAGTGACTTAAATACCATCCAGCAGAGCTTGAACTGGATTCTTTCACGACATTTGAGCCAGTGGAGATTTTTTAGAAGCTCTGAAATATGGGAATATTTAGATACGCCGATGATAAGTCTCGCCGCGGCGTTGGATGTGTGTGTAAATATGCCCACTTTAATTGGTTCAATGTTCTAGCGGAAGCTTTTGATAGGAGACTTGCAGATTCGAGATTGGGGTTGACAGATACCCCCTTAAGTCTACATCAAAGACTCCCCAGACGCCGGAAAAGATAATACATACATATTATTACTTACTTGTGTCTTTATAATCAATTAAACGCATGATACGAACCACGCGCGAAGCATGTTTCATGGCTGTGTGATTTAATTTGTGCGACCGCGCCAACAAATGGTACGAGATGGTTGGTTCAATCGGAGATTAAAAAGAATAAAATATTCCCTCGTCTATTCATTTTATATTGGTATTTTCCATAATCATATAGTTTTTAAATCATTGAAAAAGTTAATATTAACAAATCTCAAATGAAACATGAAACCGAAAAAAACCAAAGAAAATAAAAAGGTATCAGTCGCATTTGGGAATCGAACCTAGGACCTCTGTATTGCCGGGACAAGCGCTCTACCAACTGATCTAATGAGACCTGTTCAGTTTACGCCACCTTTATCGATATCATACTTCATTACATATAAATAAAAATAGTATAGGCATATCCGAGACACTAAATAGAATGCAATTATATTCGGGTAGAACTTTGTTATCATCACAAAGATAGCATCTAATAATTTGGGATTCAATGGAGGAGAATATTGAGAAGTTTTGAAGTTGAACGTATCCGCGCATGCACGGGCCAGCACCGGCCGAGACTGTCGCCTTGAATATTGTGACGTTGAGGGTGGCGGCGCCTGCGCAGTTACTATTAGCACATACTGTTCACATAGCCATTTTCGTCACTTGGCGGCATTAAAGGCAGATATTACTAAAACTGGATTGAATTGGTCAGGGAAAATGGGATATAATATAATACAATAATAAACATGGGAATAGGATTATAAAATCCTTAAACACATTGTGGCAAACCCTAACGCTCAGTTAGCAATTCAGTTGACAGCCGTACATCGCATTGTATTTTTTTTTGTGTATAGTGCCAGGGAACATTTCTCCCTCTTCCTGTGTCAACTGTGGTTAGAGGTGCATACATGTGGAGATCTTCTCTACCCAGTGAGCGGGCTGTCTATCGCTTCTGTAGTTCTTTTATTTCAAAGAATTGGAAACTGTGTTTTATGTTCTAGCGGCACTTGCTGATGGCAATCTTATAATTAAGCCCGCTGACTAAGGTAATGGAGGGTACGATGGAATTTGGGCGGAGACGAAGGGGGTCGGTGCTAGGGGTTGCAGATAGAGAGGGATTCGAGTTCGATTCTAAAGACTCTGACGCAAAAGCCTTTTGTTCAAAGAAAATACTACCTTAGAGTTAAAAAATATTCTTTCTCAGAATAAATAGCATTGTTTTAAAACACCATCAAATATACACAATTCTTGGAAAATGTCTAACCTAATCTCCTTTCTTAACTTCAGCCGAAGGATTATGGTAAGTAATAAAGTACTTACATCTCACCCTTTTTTGTTGCAAATCCGTTCATGAAAGCATTTGTGTAAGAAACAATTCCTTTTATTTTCCCTAAGAAACTTGGTGGGACTTTTTGGCTCAATGCATTAAATATTATGTTGGATTCACTACGCTATATAAATTATTACAGAGTACATATCTATGCTGCCGTCGTAAGTAAAAACACAGTATCTTCCTTGAGACTCCCAAGAAATATACTGTGTTTTTACTTACGAAGGGAGTGGAGTATACTAAAAAAATAGTTGGCGTCGAATGGTCGAACCTTACGACGTCATGGCTTTTTAGTATTGGGCGGACCGCTCGTGTGGAAGCCACTTTGTGGCTTGCCACATAGCAGAATGGAAAATGTGACATTTTTCAACTGAAACAAACTGTCAAAGTGAAAGAGAATATCTCTCGATTGTTTGTTTGTTTTGATAACAATGATTCAAAGAACAAAAACAATCGTGATCCTTTTTAAAAAAATGTGAAAATGATAAACCATAAAAGGAAATATAAGATTTTTATCGTATCCCCTGAAATTTTATAAATGCGGGTAAATTTCTTTTCATATTTTTCACGCATTTATTATTAACCCATAATCATGATAAGTGTCAGACTGCTCGCGAGTTGATTGGAGCGAGTCGCTTCTTCTTTTAGTCTCACGGAAACGAAAATTTGTCACAAACCGATTGAGTTTTGACCCGCGGCGGCCTTTTTGTTCTGGTCGCGTGTCTCCAGTCACACCCGACACTTGACTAACCGTGACAAGGTCAAAAAGACGACGTTTTGCCTGTTTTTATTCCAGTAGAGAACATGAAAAAAAAGAAGCTAACGTTACATGGCGTGAGAAATTCACTTACTTTAACTAATCATCACACTTTACAGTTGATAGCTTCTCTTTGACATAGATTTTCACAAGAATTAGGTTGATGTATGCAACTACGCACATAGCTCAGTACGTAATAATTATTATTATATTTGGACGATTTATATAGCGCCACTTTTGTTAAAAATCGCCTGAAGGGCGCTATAGAAATATATTTTTATTTTTCAATATTAAATTCATCAGTTATATCAAACTATATATACAATGCGTTTGACCAATAAACGTGATGCCGTGTTAAAATGTTCTTCGTTTAAATTTTACACCTCACGAGAGCGTCCCTGTCTAAACGGCGTAAAGGCGGCGAGCCTGCTTACACAAATGAGTAGGAAAAGCGACCCGCTCTCATGAAGCCGACATCAACTGTGCACAGGGATCAATGTTGCTAGATCTTTCGAGCAGGCTTCATTGAAATACCCGTAGAATAGACTCAGCATACCTACATTGCGTCTGTGCATTAGAGATGGCGAACGATCTGTTAACAGGCGGATCGCCCTCCTTTGCACAGAATCAAGCAGGTATATCAGGTATTTTGGAGGTGCAGGGCAGAAGTGGCTTCTAATGTTATTAATTTCATCTACAGGCAGCTACCCTTTAGCCTCACAAAATACGCCAATTGGGGATGCCATAGTCTCACTGGCTCTGGTTAGAAAGGAGCAGTTGGGAGTCTTGCGCGGTACTTACATTAAAAAAATGCGTAATAATAATAATAATAATGATAATTGAATTACTTCTATAGCGCCGTTTTCGTGGGAAAATCACCTCAAGGGCGATCTACAAATAAGTTATATAACGTTTTAATTTGGAGTGATCTGCCAGGGAAGTATGTTTCTGTATCTATTTGTACATAATAAGATAAACCCTAGCAAGTAATATTTGTACAGCGTCCTTGAGGTGTTTTTTCACAAAAACGGCGCTATACAAGTCACTCTAGTATTCGTTTTATTATTAACATATCACTTAGACGTTTAACTAATCCCTTAAAGCTAAAATGTATTACTAATGGCCAGATTACCTTCTTTAATTTCAATAAAAATTATTACACTTTTGTGTGCTTTACCACCGACAGCACGAGCAATAATAACAGGTATTTATATTATTATTAATAGGTATGCTAGTTGTAAGACTCTAGTTTTAAACCATAGTTGTACGTCATTTTGCAGCATTGTATATAAAATATGCACTCGGTCATAGATATGTATTAGTTTTAAATATGTGCTATAACTTTTAGTTGGTAAGTGACTACCTATAAGCCATAGATGTAAGTCACTAATTATAAGTCTCAGTAGTTAGTCCCTAGCCATAAGTCTTACTTATAAGCCATTAGTAATAAAGTTTAGCTGTAAGGTATTGGTTGTACATGTTATTTAATTAATTGTAAAGCGCCCTTGAGGTGATTTTCCCACGAAAACGGCGCTATAGAAGTAATACAATTATTATTATTATTATTATTATTAACTAATTAACTAACTAACTAACCATCACGCAGGGGTAGGCAGAGAGGACGGACCGCCAAACAACTCGATCTTGGCATACACTTCTTGCTTCATTCACATTCATACAACGCCTCATACATTCTCTTCTGTTATTCCGACTTCTGACATGGCCCGACTCGAGTATTTGATTCACTTGATCGTGCCATGTCTTCCTCGGGCGTCCCCGGCTTCTTCTTAGATTCACATTCGCGTCATATATTCTCCTTACACTCCTTTCTTCGTTATTATTATTATTATTATTATTACAAGTAAGCTAGGGATTAACTACTGAGACTTATAATTAGTGATAAATTAATTAAAAATTACTTCGTTTCATATCATATCTCTTGAATTTATTTTCATATTAATATTAATAATAAAAAAATAAATCTTTTTTAATTTCTAATAGAAATTTGTTATTCAATGTTTTATAATAACTATTTATTAACATTTTTGATTAATTACTTACGAACTTTAATAAATTTTCGTTTAGGTTTATGATTTGTCTCTTCTTACATTATTGTGTTCTATGTTTATCAATTGCCTCTACTTGACATTATTATTTTTTAGTATTCTGTAAATTCCTGATGAGGAAAGCATCGCTTTCGAAACATGTTGACATGTATATATTAATAAAGTGGTGAATACATTTGGTCATAAAAAAATTACTGAAGTTACTTTTTGTACTTACTGACTAAAATATATTTATGATTTTTCTGTACTATTCTTCACATCTCTTTATACTTAATTATTATACTTTTTCTAGATATATTATATTACCATACTGCATCAATACTAGCTTTTCCCTTCTATTTTTGTATAGTTAGTCATAGTTCAAGAATTTATTTCATATTACGCATTAATTAAAAACGGAATGTTATTATTTTTTGTCATCACAGTAACGAAGTTAATCCTTTGCACAGGTATATACAACGATATTAAAATGTAATTATTAAAAAGGGCGTTTTTTAGTGCGAGAGGTTGTGGAGGTTGTGGGCAACGACGCCAGAAGAAGGCGGTGCTCCTTAATAACTTTATGTCGGAAAAGGATACTTACAAAACGAAATGACCATATACCGTATTGTAATTTTATTGTCTACAGTGCCAGGGAACATTTCTCCCTCTTCCTGTGTCAACTGTGGTTAGAGGTGCATAATTTAATTAATTCCGACGACTTCGTAACTATATTAAGTTTTTTTTTCTGAGGTAACACTGGAAATGCATGTTATTTATATTTTAGATTAATAAAAAATGTGCTTTAACATTAAATTTTTTCACGTAAAACGTTTTAAAAAATTTGAAAATCGTTTTACAACTATAACATTAGCGGTAGCGATCAAATTTTATTTTTCTAAAAGATGAATTAGTAACTTCCCGAGACATCAACCTGAAAACATCTGTTATTTTAGGAACATATTCATCGGGATTAATTAAAATACATCCCTACTAACTATCACTTTCTAAGCCCGCTGAAGCAATCTCGAGCCTATGCCCCTCCAAAACTCAGACCGCGGGCTCGCCGAATAGTGTTTTACGTGTCAGTCACTTACGGCATTTAAATGTTTAGTTGTCGATCAACATTCGGCGAGTGAGGACGTGTTACGGCCCGATGCTACATTGACTTATTTCCTCACATTTTTTTGTTTATTCTTACGAATACTTGAAATCTAATATTGAAATTTTATGTTTTTTTGTACTAAACTTCTTCTACAACTAAGTAAAGGTATTTTGAATTTTTCCGCAATTTAATAAAACATGTTACTTTCTAGCACAAAATTTATATTTTCAAAGTGCACAGTGTGCTAGTTTTAATGAAATACGGACATAGAAATATGTACATGTATGTCTACATATATTTTACTGTTTTAAAGTATATTTTTATTCTTAATGTGTTTAATATTTATTATTTAAATTTAAATATTTAAAAAAAGTTTTGCGGCACAGAATTTTTTTATGTGTGTGGAGGTATAATTTCGGAATGTCAAACAGCTGTCACGAGTAAAAACAATTATACACAGATTTTTTTTTGTATTTCTTTTTAAATTAACGTAATTATACATACGATTTTTTTTCGCATATTAATTATTTATCCGTGATGTCCGGAAATTATTGGAAAAGAGGAAAATGCTAAATCTACGAGTCGTTTTAGAGAAGCTTGAGTCCGAAGTTGAAATTTTATTTGCGGCAGAGTGGTGGATACTCTAAGTATCGCCCCGGTGAAAAAACAACATTCATAATCAAAACGTTTCTTGATTTGGCTTTAGCCATATTTAATGACTAGATCCGAATAGCCAGGTACTTTCCAAACTTCCTCTTCCCAGTCTCTCTCCTTTCCCGACTTCCTTTACCGTCACAACATATCCCGAATAGAAATCCTATCGTCCCACTGGTTCCGGACAGTCAAAACTCTGGTGCGGTATTGACATGAAAATAAAATACTTAATTAAATAAAATGTATTTGCGCACGCCGAGATTTGAACCCGCGACCTTCGGATTCGTAGTCGAGAGCCTTACCATGGAGTCCGTCAGAAATTGATACAATCGTGGAATTATATTCTTACTGGCTGGTTCTATGCAGAAATCTCCTAACAAAACATACCAATACTGAAAAAAAATGTATTAAGGATTTCTTTTCTCCTTTATTTAAATTGAAAATATTATTACGGCGCTCCCTTTACGCTGATATATATTGTTTATTGTTATAAAAAACTCACTCTCACTTTCGTTTCTTCTGTAAAATTTTAACTTTTTCCTAAACACAGTCGATTATTTGAAATAAATATTAGATAGGTAATTTATATATATATATTTCATTTTCATCTGATGGTTCTAATTTTATCGCTTTATATTCATATGTTAAGTAGCACCCTCAATATTTTTCTACTATATTTTTTCAGATTACATGTATCCTACGTAAACATTCTTGTTCATGTAACCAAATTATTTTTAAGATTTTTTAAAACTTTGTATTTAAATAAAAGTTTCAAAAATAGGTGACCAAATATTTGACGTAAATAAATTAATTAAAAACGAAAATCGTTTGATTTTGAGTTTATATTGGCCTCGGAAATTTCCACCCAACAAAAATGAATAACTAAAGAAAGGATGTGTGATTTATGATTATTTGGGAACTCTTCATATGCTGCAGATGATCATAATTTACCACTGTAGGGAACCATGAGTTTCCACAAACAACGTAAATTATATTATTACCTAACTATTGCTAACAATAAACTTAATTTTCTTAAATGCATTTAAATATCATACAGAAATTCATTTATATTTGTCCAAATAAAATCGCGACATGTCACACTGAGCAATAATTTTTAGCTGCGAACGGAAAGTGCGCCGTGAAACATCAATTGGTCCGCCCGCTAACTCCTCCCATCGGTCTTTAGGAACGCCCTTAAAGGATTTTTTTTAGGGTATTGTGTGCTCTTAATAATGACGCCACAAATTGAATACCAATGGTTTGAAGAAATTATAAAAAATAATAAATACAAATATAACAAATTCGTGGTTTAATCGATTGTTTTATTTAATACTAGCTGAAGTACCCGGCGTTGCCCGGAGTTATTAATGGTTTGGAGGAAAGTTTTGAGGTTGTGATCTGTTCCCCACCCCTTCCCAATAGTTTTCTTCTTATTTTGAACGTCAAGTGCACGCAATTTCATCAAGAAGTACGAAAATTCTGGGGTGGGAAAAGGTGTTTTTTTGAAATCTAATGTAAACGGTGACCTTCCTTTTGTTTCGAAGGTCAACTGCGCAAAATTTCATCCATCTCGGAATAAAACTGTAGATTTGTATACAAAACAAACACACACCGCCCGCCAGGGACATTCTTCTTTATATAATAGAAAAATAGAAGAAGAAAGAAGATAGATAATGTCAAATTATAAAGTGATTGCTTCTTATGAAAATAAATAAACATGGGAAAATTATTAAGATTGGAACGATTTAGTGGCAATAAGGAACTCCAGTCCATTTTTATTATCAATAATAATGTTCAAACTTAAATACCAGTATATTTAGTATTTTTCTAAAGTAAGTTTTCATAGTTAAAATAATTTTCAAGGTTTAAATTATTCAAAGCCCGCTGAAACGCTCCAAACCTATGACTACACATAAACACAAATTTAAAATACAAAAGAAAATAGAAAAATATTAATTATCATACTAATCCAAAAACAGAAAGCGCACGTGACGTCAAATGTTCCAAAAGCAATGGTACCAACATTATTACAACGTTTTTAGATAAGATGATTTTTTATTCACTTTTAAATAACGATTTATAAATTCTACGTATATAATAAAAATTATATTTTGAGAATCGGCGATTGCTGATCTATTTAAAAATATATTTTTAAAGTCATTACATTTTGCACTAGAGTTCCTCATTGCTAAAATTCAATAATTGCAGCCAATAGAGAGTAAATTACAAGGCGCCATTGTAATCAAATTAAAACTCATCGAACGTCGTCACAGTTGTCGTAGTTCCCTGATTAATAACGAATTATTAATTGTTGAGTCAATTATATGTCAGTAAAATAAACAATAAACGTAAACTGTTAATAATGTCATAACAGATGTAAATATGCATGACGTGAGATCCCTTGTGACACGAAATACAACTTTCACTGGATAACTATCCAGATTTTGTCATAAGAATACTAGTAATAGTAATAAAAACGATCCGGTAAACAATACTGATTCCATCATAATCCCAACGGTCTCGAGTCGACTCCTGAGGAATGTGCGGTAGATGTATGTAATAAACAAATTAATAATAATTCCATAAATACAACACATTTGTAGTGTTGAACCCAAAAAACCACACTGCGTAGTCAGTAGAGCCATTAGTAATTCCTTTGAAACCGGTGATTACCTCCAGAGGATGATTCAACACAATTTAAAGATAAACAATTTAAGTTGCAACACACCAAGAATAGAATGCGTAATTCTCTCTTCTCTTCAAAGTGAACCATCACATTAGCCAGTAGACAGTAGACAGTAGGCAGTAGACAGTAGACACGTACCAAGAAGAAAGAAATAACACGCTGTAAAAATATTATTGTTTATAAAATAATGATGATTAGACGTACATAGTTTCCTGTTTCCAGTTAAAGGAAAAATACTAAATAGTAAAGCATCTGCCATCGCAACAACGTCACGCAATGTTGGTCGCGGCGAGGATTATTTCTCCGTCAATTCTCCAGGTATTATAGAACGACTAAATTTAACTAATTTAAGTAATTTGACTAATGGAAACATTATTTGAAGGAGTGCCTCGAACACAGGAGTTGTGGATATGCACGTGTTATGTTATAATGCCTTAGAAATTACATCCAATGTGGGATTAACCTAACCTGGCTTGTTGCCAAACAAACCTATAGTATAATAATAGTAATAAGGCTCTGGACCACGAATCCGAAGGTCGCGGGTTCAAATCCCGGCGTGACCATACAAATTTTATTTAATTAATTTGTGCTGTTTCAAAATTAATTAATTAAAAATATTATATAGTATATTTACACACGTTCCAGAGTGGCAGATACTCTCAGTATCGCCCTGGTGAAAGAAACGTTCCTTCAAATGGCTTTTAGCCGTATTTGGTGACCAGATCTGAATAGCCAGGTAATTCCCCAGCTTCCTCTCCCCCTAACCTTCAGACTCGCAACATTCCCCAATTGGGGAAGCCATAGTCTCACTCGCTCCAGACGGTTGGGAGCAGTTTAAAGACATTCACAGAAAAAAATCTTTAAAACGGGTTCCATGACAATTCAACACACGTTAGTGATATAAAATCATCAAAAATACGAAAAAAATATCCAAAATAACCTAACGTAATTATTTTTTTTAATAAAACAATTAATAATAACAAACAAAAAAATATTAATTAGGATGGGTTAGGTTTTAGAGGAACTTTTTTTTTTGCACTTTTAATGCCTTACTTTTAAAAAGTGTGCTGATTCACGTGTGTTGAATGATCCGGTCACCGTTAAAACGATATTTTAGAAATATTTGAAAATGCTGTATTTTGTGAAATTAACCTGAATAATATTATGTGCGTAAACTGTTCTATAAATATTTTTTCTCGTTTTATCATTTTCTTTGTTTATACAAAACGGTATTTCGCTGACACGCCATTCGGCTAATTTAACAAAAAGCACGTTCTACGCTCACTTCACACTTCCGCAGTAAAATACCGCTTGCGTTCACATTGTTTTCAAGAATTTCACATCCAGGGACTTTTCACGAATAATTCCGGGAAACTCGCAACTAGAATACAGAAACATCTAACAGAAAAGTACACCTGGTGCTGAAGGTCTCTAGTCTATCGGTGGAAGCCAAAACAAAATACTTACAAGTTAATTGATATCCTGTTCAAAAGCTTTCATAAAATAAAAACGACTTAAACTTGATACTAAAAATAAATTTCAATTTGTTTTTATCATGAAGAGTACGACTTGACTTCTGGTCCTGAAGATGAAAAACAAACTAAATCATAAATTTATCAGGTTCTCATTTTGACAAATTTTTGTGAAACAATCAATGTACATCTGAATCACTAGTACATCGGCTTGAAGCGGAAAGTTCCGGAGCAATTGTTTTTGTGACTGACTGTATGTTTTTTGGGTGCTAAACACTAAATTTGAATCAAATTTAATGTTATTATTAAGTTCTGCAAGTATTTTAGTTTTTATTATTGTGACAGCTGTTTCAGTGTTTAAGGCCATTTTAAAACTGCGGTTAATCCACATTGCGACGACTTATTTATATGATTTTATTTACTCTCACACAGTTCTAATTTGGACGTTAAAATAATAATTATTTATTATCGATAAAACCGATTCAATTAGAAAATAATTAAAATTCTCTACGCTGTGAGGTATTTACATTTATACTGTGTTTCCCGTATTTAATTAAATGTGTTATATTGTTTTCATAATGTGAACATACTGAGAAGTAGTGCATATATAATTTTCCTTACTTTATTAATTAATGTTATATTAGGATCATTCGTTCGGTTATTAATTTCCAATTGTTCAAGTAAATTTAATCTAAGACCCTTTATTTCTATATGTAAGGGTTTAGGCTCGTCGTTCTCAAGCGGGAAAAGGTTATTTTATTATTATAACATCGTATATGTTCGTTGAATCTAGTAGAGAAAGCCCTTCCCGTCTGCCCGATATAGGTAGCGTTGCAGCCGGCGTGGTCACATTTTAATTCATATATGCCACTATTACTAAGTTTAGGATTTTTACTTAACTAACTAACTAACCATCACGCCGTTTCCCTGCAGGGGTAGGCAGAGAGGACGGACCGCAAAAAAACAACTCGATCTTTGCATACACTTCTTGCTTCATTCACATTCATACAACGCCTCATACATTCTCTTCTGTTATTCCGACTTCTGACATGGCCCGACTCGAGTATTTGATTCACTTAATCGTGCCATGTCTTCCTCGGGCGTCCCCGGCTTCTTCTTCCGTTCACATTCGCGTCATATATTCTCCTTACACTCCTTTCTTCGTTCATTCGCTCTACATGCCCAAACCAACCAACCCAAGGATTTTTACTTCCTGAGTTTTTTTAGGTTTTTTCCTATATTATTGAATTACGTTAAATTAAATGGAGTTCTACGAATTAAACACAAAAACAATTAACGAATTTGAACTAGTCCAACAATTTTTTTTCCGGCAAATATGAGAAATCATCAAATAATCCATTGATATATAATGTATATCCGAAATAACCACAAAAATCACAGTTTGGCTTATATTCATAAAATGAATTTTAGGACTCGAAAATATCTATAAAATTACCTTAAAAAGCGTAAGAAGCTTTTAATAAATATTAACGTTTTTTTTAATTTATTTTACACTTTGGTTATTTACAGTGTTGCGGGCCGTGGACGCATTTGTGCACCGATGCGTGAATTTTTAATTTAATTATGCCGACTAAAAAGTTATTTGACAAAATTCGCGGATGCGATTAATCCAAGATATTAAAATACTACATGAAGAACTTTTCTCAACTTCTGACGAAATCGCATTGAATATTTACAAGTTGTTCGCCATTCTCTCAAAAACACGATAGTGGGAGATTGCTGCCTTTGCTTGCTGGTACAGCGGATGAACGAAGAAAATTATATGGAAATAGATAGAAGAAAAATATTGAAACATAAAAGTATGAGGAATAAAAGAAACAATGTACTATTTCAGTTGCTCACAGAATTCAATCGACAAACATGGTATACTCGCATAAGGCACTGAACGGACTGGCACCATCATACTTGACTGATCTCCGCGTGAGGGACAATTTTACATAGCGGCCAAATCTCAGGTCGGCCAAATCTGACGCGTCGAACGGACTGATTGAATCCTCTCGTACGACCGCTGCTAAATTTAGGGACAGAGCTTTCAACGTAGCCCAGCAATGCCAATGTCATAAAACAATTTGAAAAAAATGTCTAAAAACATGTCTATTTAAAAAGGGCTACAAACTTTAAGAAAATGTAGAAAAATTGACAATATACATAAATAACTTTTAATATTAATAAATAAAATTTTCGTTAAATTAACAATACGAATAATCACATTAGATAAACACTGAAGGTATTAGAGCAGTGATTCCCAACCAAGAGTTAAATGAAGTAATATGAAGAATGTTGATATTGTGGAATTGTGCGTTATATTGCACACAAATACGGGGAATTGGAGAATTTATCCTAAGATTAGTCCTAGTCCTGCATGCGGGTTTGTCGGGTTGGTCTTGATGGTATGTGAATGTTGAATGTGAGTCCCGGCCATTACTCAAAATTCTAATAACAAGATTATAAAGGCTCGATAAACCACCAGTGTGACTTTATGGAGATATGATTGATATTTTCGATGGGTTCCTTTTTATGAGGGGGGTGTGCGACGAGATGCTGATTCTAATAAGAGGGGCGTGGGTGTCGTAGAAAAACATACTTGGAAAGTGGGCAACGGGACCAAAAAGGTTGGGAACCTTTGCATTAGAGGTACATAAGATCATTAGAACGAAACATGTGAACATGTTTTTACGACCATTATCGATCCTCTTTGTTTTACGGGGAATTTGAAGAGCCTGGGGCAATTTTCATTGTTCGAAAGGTAACCAAAATCTCGATGATTAAAAATGTTTCATCAATTTCTCCAGAAGAAGGGAAAAAATTTACTTACTTCAGGCACACAGACACGACCACAACACCCCTATCAATTTATCTATTCAGTGCCACAGCCGTAAAAATGCATAATCCACTGATTGTACTGCAGGAAATCTCACTTATATAGGTTTACAATCAAGAGTGGAAGATACTCTCAGTATCGCCCTGGTGAAAGACCACCCTTCAGAATTGAAACGTTGCTTTAAATGGCTTTTAGCCGTGTTTGGTGACCAGATCTGAATAGCCAGGTATTTTCCCCACCTTCCTCTTACCCTTTTCCTTCCCCTCCCCAATACCTTCAGCCTCACAACATTCCCCAATTGGGAATGCCATAGTCTCACTGGCTTCAGACGGTTGGGAGCAGTTTGGGACTCTTGTGCGGAATTCATATAAAAAAAAAATACAAGACTAGTTTTCTAAATAAAATATTTGCTGATGTGGCCACAGAGAAAATAATAGATAGAGATGTCCTAACATGGAAAGAAACCAACATAAAGGGGGAAGGGGGTGAGCGAGGCATGCCGCCAATTTTAGTAAAACAGCAAATAAGTAAAAAATTTCGGTTTGTTTACAAAAACCTAACATTATTACGAGTATTTAGTTTGACTCTTTTTATAATTGTTTCAAAATTTGCTTACCGCAGTCAAAATCACGCGAAACAAACGAGGACGGAGGTGTCACGTGACTTTTGTTTCCAGCCGTCTAAATCGTACTTAGGACATGTCTATTCATTCTGAGGTCAGTGTATGTGGCGAACATTTTGGTGCAGCGGAGGGCAATGCAATCTTGGGCAGCTCAACTCAATGCTCACGGCTCGCTGCAAGATTGAGGCCACCCACATTTCCCGTCTTAGCATTATTTTAATGCACTGCTGCTTTTAAACAAGTACCGATTCAGTGAGACCCTCATTAATATTCAGACCACGTAGTAAAAATTCTTAAAGCTTTATTCCCCGCTTACGGTTAAGTGGAAGCTTTGAATACGTTTTTTTTACAAGTGGCAGCTCAATAATCAGTATCACCCTCGTTGAAGAGATTGGGGCTAAGTTTGGAGTGGGTACTTAAGCTTGTTATTTGAACTCAGCTAAGTACTGCTTTAGGAAATGCTTTTTTAGAATGGAATTTTATCACAAATACGACGTACATTGTTATGGAGAACTGAGATAAACTCTTTTACCTTTTCTGTACATAATGGGACCTTAGACGACCTCAAAACATACAAATATCACGTTTCAGTCTATTTTATTTTCTTCTTCGTCGTATGGTGGAGGTCATAGTGGGATGCTGAGGTTATTCAGCCAGTCGAGGGCATCGGGAGTCACTTGGTTCAGCACAGGTTTTCTACGATGTGTTCTGTTGTTCGAATTTGTCCCCATTCACAAAGTTCGGAATCCTTCACATACGAACAACGGCTGTGACTGCACAAGATGTAGTTTAATCGTGTCCACGTCTTCCGAGGAATTTAATAGTAGGGTCTACAACAAGGTGCTTGTTTTTCACGTCCGAGGTCTGCCACTGAGTTCGCCACGACCTTCCAGGGGAGTATCGTGATATGCAGTCTTTTGCCTTCGGTTCAAAAAAGGTTTCCTGGAAGTCAGGCGGCTGGCCGGGAGGTTTGTAAGGTCACCTGGAAGAGGAATGTTACTATTCACTGTCTTTTTGCATTAACTGAGGGATGTTGTCTCTCGTCTTACAGTTGGCTGTGCGATGATCGAGAGAACAGGTAGTCATTGTAGTGGGGTGGAGGGAAGTGTTCCACTCACCATGCGCATAACAGTATTTAGTTGCACGTCGATCTTCTGTGTGTATGCACTTCGAGCCGGCACTGGAGCGCAATATTCCGCTACCGAGTAGAACAAGGCATTCGTAGCTGTTTGCGTCGTAACTCCAGTTAGTTCTCGCTAAAATTTTCTAGCTGGAAGCTATACGGGCAAGCTTCTGTCCTATTCTATGAAGACGACAAACGAGGGAGTTTTGTGTTTACTGAATGATTTCATTGATCAGGGACTATGAACACGAAAAGTTTCACAAAGATAAAGTTATATTCAGAAATTTCTAACTTAACCCTAGAATGGAAGCGTTCTTCCTTAGTCCATTAAATGAAGCGAGAAGCATATTTTACATCCATTTTAAATCAGACATCTTTGATTAATCGTAGTAATTTATGGTAATAATAATAATAATAATAGTTGGATGACTTGTATAGCGCCGTTTTTGTGAAAAATCACCTCAAGGGCGCTGTACAAATATTTCTTAACTAATTATGTACAGACAGATACAGAAAAACATACTTACCTGGCAGGTCGCTTCAGATGAACACAGTTTTAGAAAAATTTAATTATAGAGATGATAGTTTTACATGGTTATTTGTTTCTCCTTTTCTATTGATGTTACATTTATTAGATGATCGGTTGCACAAGAAGAGTTGGTATTTATTGAATTATTGGTATTAATTTTTAGGACTGAAAAGTATTCATAAAATGAATTTTAGGACTCGAAAATATCTATAAAATTACTTTACTCGGCGTAAGAAGCTTTTAATAAATATTAACGTTTTTATTTATTTATTTTTTATTTTTTTATTTTACACTTTGGATGTTTACAGTGTTGCGGGCTGTGGACGCATTTGCGCACCGATGCGTGAATTTTTAATTATATTTTATTTTATTTAATGACTTTAGGTAAGTACTAACCGGCCAGCCTAGCTAAGCAATTTACAGGTGAATTTATGGATACGATTGTCTGAAAAGATGTGTTTTAAGTTTACTTCTGAATTCTGTTGAGTCTTTGATAATTCTTAAGTCATGCGGCAGTTCATTCCAGGCTTTAGGTCCTGACACTCCGAAAGCACGATCACCGAACTTAGTATTAGGTGTGCGCTTTGGTTCCTTCAACCTGCCGATAGCTGATGACGCTGCTGACCTAAGGGTGGACTGCCGTGAGTTGGTATTTTCGGGAATACACAGTTCTGATAAGTAAGCCGGAGCCATTCCGTTAAGTGACTTAAATACCATCCAGCAGAGCTTGAACTGGATTCTTTCAGGACATTTGAGCCAGTGGAGATTTTTGAGATGCTCTGAAATGTGAGAATATTTAGATACGCCGGTGATAAGTCTTGCTGGTAATAAATAAACATATCTATTGATTAAATTGATCAAAAATATGCACAATTCACTCGTTTACTGTGTCTGAGAAGTCATCAGTATATTTAATAGTTCCCTCCACACAATGACACGTAAAATTTCCTCAGTGAACAAAAAAATTAATCTTACCTTCGAGAAAAAGGCGCAGCCTGCTCCTATGGAGAAAAACGGATTGCTGAGGAAATAATAATAAGAAATTAATTATTTCTACAGCGCCGTCTCCGAGGGAAAATTACCTCAAGAGCGCTTTACAATATAATTTATCTAACCTATACCTTATCGCTTGGTAATAATTTACATCTTAGATTTATTACTAATGGCTTACAGCTAAGATTTATAACTAGAAACTACCTAATTCAGATTTATAATTAGTGACTTACATCTAAGACTTATATAGCTAGCGACTTACAACTAAGAGACCTGTAACTAGTGACTTTAAACTATTGACAAACATGTTAATGAACAGGTGAGTAGATGTTAACCATTAAACAATAGGTTTAGGAATAGAGACTTACAACTAAAATAGTTACATTTTAAAATAAATTATGTAATGATTGTTTCCCTTGTTTTCAGTGATAATTTCCACAACAATGGAACGAGCTTATGCTTGATACAAAATGTCACTATTTTAAAAAATCAGACCATAACCTGAACAGTGGGAAAAACCCAAGGAGAGCATATCTTGAAGAAAGCTAGGGCGATCGGTCGTCACTTCAGTAAAAAAAACTTTTTTGAAGTTGGACAGAAAAAATTTTACTCTTCGCTTCCACTTAAGGGGAGGTTCTCATCTAGAGGTCAAAAAACACGGTGATTTTCTAGTTTTATTTTCATAGAAAGAAGTAAATGAACAACTTGAGATTATTGATAGTTCTTTATCGACTCTTAAAGTGTAGAAAAATATTTTTTTGGTGCATAAAGGTGTCATGGGAAGCATTAATACGTTGTCGAACGTCACGTTAAAAAAAAGGTATCCAAACGGTCTGCATCGTACAGCACGTTTATGTCATCTGAGATGAAAAAACCAAAAAAAATTATAAATTATATAATATTTATTGGAGCTTGAACCTATAATATTAAGGGATTTTTGCATCATCGGATAGTATACACTGTTATAAATATTCTCTTTTTTAAAAATTTTAAACCGAAATTCGAATTATTTCGGTCACTACAGCATTCCTTAGAAAAGGGGGACGGAGACATCTGGCGCGTCCGTCTCCCAATTCAACCGTAATTTTTTTTAATATTTCTATTTTTGAAACTGATAATACATGGTGGAATTCCATTATAATGATATAATAACACACATATGAAACTTATTTCCACTTATATTTTATTTCTCCGTGACCGGTTTCAGCTTGTTAAAGCCATCAGTGACCAGTCTGAAGATGGCTTTAACAACTCCAAACTTTAAACACGTTTTTCTCGGAATGGTGTTTTTCAAAACGGTGTCCACTCTCGAAAGAAGAGTTTTCAAGCCATCCATTTCAAATTTTAACAGACAATATTTCACGTCATTATCTATCGTGGTACGGAAGATTTTTTTTTATCTTCCTAGTTTTTTCTAAGAAAAACTATCGAAAAAAGGCTGAATTCGATACGTTTTGTTCAAACCGCCGCCATTTTTTTCGAATTTCAAAAAAAAAAGCCCATAGCCCAATAGTGGATTTTCTACAGATTAATAATCTTTTTGAAATTTTTGTTTCAGATCAGGATTAAGGCCGCAATTGTGGACACCATAAAGGACCTTTTCTTTAAAGCGGACTTTTCAATAATTTTTTTACAATATTAAAAAATAAATAAATCAACTGACAAAAAAATATTTTGTATTCTTTATCACTGCCTTGATTTGTAAAAAAAAACCAAACCGATTAGCTTATCCTAACTATAAAAAAACATCGCGAAAATCAGTGATTTTTCGGACGGTCACACTGTGATGATCCCTTAAGAAAAAGTCGAAAATGGCGGACATGTGAATTTTTAGTACCCTTTTTCACATTTTCGCTCTTTAAAGTGCTCTGAAAATAAAAAAAGACGACTAATATCATCCAAATTTAGGTTAGGGATCCAATAAATTGTATCTACTTTAAAATAAAAAAATCCAAGTCAATCCATCGAGTAGTCGTTGAGATATCGCGGAGACCAGTTTGAAAAACATAAAACGCGTTTTAAGATTTGGTTAACACTAATTTGAATAACGCTGCACGCTAGACCCGCACATATTAGTGTATAGACCCGCACATATTAGTGTATAGACCCGCACATATTAGTGTATAGACCCGCACATATTAGTGTATAGACCCGCACATATTAGTGTATAGACCCGCACATATTAATAATAATAGTTGGATGATTTGTATAGCGCCGTTTTTGTGAAAAATCACCTCAAGGGCGCTGTACAAATATTTCTTAACTAATTATGTACAAACAGATACAGAAAAACATACTTACCTGGCAGGTCGCTTCAGATGAACAGTTTTAAAAAAATATATTTATAGAGATGATAGTTTTACATGGTTATTTGTTTCTCCTTTTCTATTGATGTTACGTTTATTAGATGATTGGTGGCACAAGAAGAGGTGGTATTTATTGAATCATTGGTATTAATTTTAAGACTGATATCTATAAAATTACCTTAAAAAGCGTAAGAAGCCATTAAAAAATATTAACTTTTTTTTAAATTTATTTTACGCTTTGGTTATTTACAGTGTTGCGGGCTGTGGACGCATTTGCGCACCGATGCGTGAATTTTTAATTATTTTATTTTTAAATTTTATTTTATTTTTATTTTTTTATTTATTTAATGACTTCAGGTAAGTACTAACCGGCTAGCCCAGCTAAGCAATTTACAGGTGAATTTCTTCAATTTATGGATACGATTGTCTGATTTAAGTTTTTTGATAGAAAGCATTCACTTTGTGGTTAGACATATTTAATGAAAAATAAAACATAACTTTGTTTATAACCACGAGAATTTTATTTAATTTTATTACGACCGACCGGTTTCGCTTAACATAAGCATCTTCGGGGTACAAAAATTAAACTGGAAAATTAAACAGTTTAATTTTTGTACCCTGAAGATGCTTATGTTAAGCGAAACCGGTCGGTCGTAATAAAATTAAATAAAATTGTCGTGGTTATAAACAAAGTTATTGTTGTGTTTTAAGTTATAGTGTATAGAGACGCGTGCTTTCCGTTATTACAACGCCAAAGCGCACTTGGTGGTGCTTCAAGTAACTCTTCTTACCACAGTATTAATAATACAAGCTTGCATTTGAAAAGGATTGACGCGAGGTACCCATTACCGCGCAAACTCAATTTTCTTGTACAAAAAGATAGGTTCCTTTCTTATCCGATAACTTTTTTATGCAATCGTTATCGGCCAAACCGCTTTGGGAACATATTCTACACATCATAAGCTATCGAAAAAAAATTTAAAAAAAAAAAAGATTTTTTGGTTGAGTTTCATGAGAACCTCCCCTTAATTAAGCCGTTTGATATTGACTTTTCGTGTTCTAATAACTTAATATTCAAATAATTATGCCTATAAAATGCCGGTAAAATATAATTGGGAAAGGAGAATAAAATAACAAGAATCCCACAACATTAGATCAGCAGGCACTGCAGACTGTATTACATGATAACGGGCCAGATGTCTAATTTAAATAGCCCAATCTCCGCTTCCTCCGCAGCCATATCATATCGGTGAAATGTTTTGTTATCTTTTATAGTTCCACTGTATTCTCGTATTTTGGACATCCACAAAGCAAGTCCTGCCTAGAACAAGTGACACTATATCATTCCCGATTTAAGAATATTGTGAGGCGAAGAGAAATGGGGGACGGACAGATGATATTCTCAACGGTTTTTGTTTTGTTTTAAATTAACTTCTATATAATATTGACATTTTAAAGTAAGGTATAGATATTTAAAAAAATACACATATAATAATAATAATTGGATGATTTGTATAGCGCCGTTTTAGTGAAAAATCACCTCAAGGGCGCTGTACAAATATTACTACCAATTCTTTATCTAATTATGTACAAACAGTTACGGGAAAACATACTTACCTGACAGGTCGCTTCAGATGAACACAGTTTTATTAGAAAACTTACGCTTAGAGGTGATATGGTTTTTAAAGTTGCTATTTAATCCTCCTCTTCTATTGATGTTATATTTATTAGAGGATTGGTGGCACAAGAAAAGTTGGTATATATTTGAAATATTTATAATTTTAGGACGGAGAATATTATAAAATTAACCCTTGATCTTAAAAAGCTAAGTAGTTTCTAATAGATATTAACGTTTTTTTAGACATTTAGTTATTTACAGTGTTGCGGGCTGTGGACACATTTGGTGCCGGTGCGTGAAAAAAATACTTATTCTATACGTGACTTTAGGTAAGCACTAACCGGCTAGCCTAGCTAAGCAATTTACTGGTGCATTTCTTCCATTTATGAATACGATTGTCTGAAAAGATGAGTTTTATGTTTAGTTTTGTATTATCCGGTGCTTTCTTACGCCCAGCAAATATATGATTTTTTAAATTAAAAAACCTTTGTAACTATCCATTGTAGCAGTCTGAAGATGCCCGTGATAGGGTGAAATCGGACCGGTCGAAAATAAACAAGTGGAAGATAGTTAAAGAGGTTTTTGAATTAAAAAATAATAATATTAAAATGGAATTCCACCATGAATTGACAGTTTCAAAATTAAAAATAATTAAAACCACGTAAATATATTATATTGGTATGATACTTCAACACATTATATCAAAGAAGCGGTCATTTAAGAGGACGATATTTATATATCCGGATGCTAAGCACCAATCAAATGAATAGCCAATAAAACCTAACAGCTGATTTGAATTCATAAATTATGCAATACCGTTATGTAAGAATAATACAAAGCTTATTAGGAGACCACACAAGGAGCGAGTTCACCCAAGAAAACATCGTAGTGAAAAACTTTTAAGTGGGTAGAATTATGCATCTGAAATATACATAGTTTATTTTGTAAGTAGTCAAAAACGACGCTATTATTAATAATGTTATTATTATGGTAAAATAAAGGGAAAATGAACCGTTGTGTCTTTCAATAAAAGTTCATTACCACAGAGCAGGTAATTACTAGAGAGCCCTAACACGCAAGGGGAAGAAACCAAAATAAGGTGGACGAGGAGCGAGCTAAGTCACTGTCATTTGATTTGCGAATAAATGCATTTTGACAGTCTCTAGGCAACTCGCATTGCATTGCAAAGAATTAGTATAAACTCTTCGAAAAGCAAATCTTCTTATGATCAACTCGTCCGTTTTACAATTGTTCAGAATTTATGGCAAATCTCCACTATCCCATAGCTATGTTAACAGATTCAAAAACTTACCAAAACAGCCAATAAGTAAAACAGTAAATAAGAAAAAGGTTCGGCTTGATTACAAGAACCGAATATTTTGTTGGAGTATTTAATGTGACCATTTTTATAAATGTTTTCAATTTTTTTACCGCAGTCAAAATCACATGAAAGAAACGTGGACTATTAAATAATTGACAGTAAAAAAGTCGTGGAATGTAATGAGATAGTTTAAATTATTCTCTTTACCACGTCTATTTTTACAACGTTTGAATGCGCTGGAAACAATAATTATTGTTTTATTCATTAAAATCATCGAATGATCGGTCGCCGCAACACTACGCGAATGAATATTCGAGAAATGCGTGAACCCACCTGCTGCCAAATTGAAGTTATCACGTGGTTGCCTCCAGCCGTCAAAATGGTAGACAAATTTGACTATTTTGATACGTCTATTCATTCGGGCGTCCAGTGTTCATTACAGGTTTAGAAACTTATTTGGGCAATCTAGGTGTGACTGTAAAACGTATAACTTGAACCAAATAGTTCGATCGGTAGTCTTTCTTCTGGCCATCTGCAAAAAATAATATAAATATGTTATTTTTAAAATATCCCGTTAGAATGATGTCCGTTTGAAAAAAAAAATTATTTATCAGACCATGGGGAACTGTTTAATTTAACATGGAAAAGGCTACGTTATACAACTCCCGCGTATGGTAGTTGGACGAAGATAAGTTATTACAAACTTTAATTTGCATACATTAATAATAGAGATGTATGTAAAAACACTTAAGCCCTCGTACACAAGGCGACGCAGGTATCCGATACCTAAGTTGTGTAGTCATATCGTAAGCAACTAGCTACCAAGAATATTTTATTTCATTTATTTATGTTTAACAAGATCAAATATTATTACGATGAATTGTTCATTGCCTGTCGTCTAACTGGGAAAATTCCTGTGTGAAATATTTTAGTTTTGTTTGTTAACTGTAATTTTCCTCTAATAAATTAAACAAACTACTTAAAACTATGACAGTACGGACGCTGTGTTTACACGGCGAATTATTTCAACCACGTTATGGCCCATATTGTATGTATTTTTTTCATTCTAAAAGCACTTATTAGCAGTAATACTGTCGGTAACCAAACTCCGTGAAGTCGTTCAATGGGAAGACAGTTATTCGAAGAATGAAATAATGACTCCGTGCACACAATGGAACGGCGACGATAATGAGCCGAACAAAACTGTTGGAAATAAAACAATTGAAAGTATTAATCGGGTCGCAAGTCCAAACGGAGATACGATTTCATTGTCATCGGACAGGTGACGAAGGATCCAATTAGAATAAGCGGGAACGCCTCAACTCCGTGCTCGGCCATAACAATTACAGTAAATATAGATTGAAGCATCCACGACAATGCAATAGTCATGATTTCCTAATTGTGAATAACAGAGTGGTTAATTTGAAATAGGTAATTATGAGTCACGAAGTCGTGCGAATTATTGACACTTCGTAAAAAAATGACGCTATTATGCAGAATCAATCGAATTAGCGCAAAATCAAATTGCCTTTCAATTGCATCGTGAAGCCAATCTCAACACGAGAAAGGCCGAAGGATTTAAATCTACAATCTTTATGTATTAGGTGCATCGCTCTTTAGCCAAAGGTTGGCAGTGTGTAGTTTTTCATAGGATATTTTATTATTTTCTTCCGTTGAATGTTGTTGCCAACTGAATAAATAGACGTAGGAGACATAAAAAAAAGAAATTGACAAATAAATTGACGTATTTTTCTATTATCGTTCACTTTATTTATTTGATTAGTTTTACTTTGGGTAGGCAGAGATTTTCAGCCTTTGTGGAATGTTATATTAGGCATTAGAGGTCAGGGCTATTACAAATTTGAGAATTTGAATTTATTGTCGTTATTATTTTATTTTTTAAAAACAAATAATAAAGGAACCCATCATCTGTGAATAAGTATGCTGAAACTGGTTCCTAACTTCGAATCGAGATTGAAAACATTTGTGTTTTTTAAAGTTACTATACGAGACAATGGGACGACAGTCCTTCAATCTATAATAATACTTTCCCAGTGGCAAACCCGCTTTTCAAGTTAGGGATAGCAAACGACAAGCCAAATACCCTTTTAAAACAATTGAGTGCGCTTTACACCCTTGATTTTTAAAACACCAAAAAAATATTACATTATTTAAATCTAATAATATTTTAACTCGGCTTCACCAATTCCCCCAATCATATTTTTTTTTATTTCAATTAACTTTTGTTTCGAGATTGAAGTTCTCGGTGGCATAGTTAAGGACCCGAGGAGGTAATTGGTGGCCTTGAATTGCGGCTAATTGAGAAGGTCGAATTGCTTCTGACCGCCAACATTAACATGGTGACTTACTAATTGACCCCTAACCCTACCAATTGGATATTTTATTTATTTTTTGTTTGGGAGACCTACAACTTTTAGAGGATACCATGGATAATAAAAGAAATTTAAAAAATCTGCGAATTTTGAAGGTTTTTTCAAGTTGTATAATTCATAATCTTCAAATAACATGTTAGGGTGCTGGCAGACTACCGCCGGTTTTCTTCGACGGGTGTCCATTTGTATGGCAATATACGCGCGGTGGCACATCTACACCGGCACCGGCCCGGTTGAGCGGGAGCGGGGTGCGGAGGGAGTGGATCCAATTGATGTATTTATGGAGAACTAGCTGGCCTTATGAAGTTGCGAATTCTTGCCTTTCGTTGGGTGCCATAATTGATTTAACAGTGAAAGTAATGAGTTGTGACGACTATTGCTATCTCTAAACAATTTGAAAATTTTATTTCACTCCAAATATTTATTTTTTTCCAAATATATCTAAATAAAAAAGTTCTTAAGTAAATACTCTACCCAAACAAACCTTATTCTTTAACATATGTAATCTGTGGCTAACCAGAGTGGTGTATCTGGGCCAATCTCAATACAACAGTTTTATATATTGAATTTGATTCAAAACCACTCTCTAAACCTTCCCGGCACTAATGAGAACAAACTGCTATTTTCAGCGAAACCGGTGGACTAAGTTTTTCAGACAGACATACAAAACATTCATTTTTATTAGATTTTTACGAATGGAGGTTTCGAGGGGTCAAAATTGCTATAATAAGTGTTCACGATTAATGTACATGCTTCGTTTAGAATATTATTTTTTTAGCAATTTAGAAAAATTAAAAAGTTTTAAATATTTATTCTTAAGGCGATGCAATGGGAAGTAATGCAAAATCATGTGTTTTCGGTTTGAGAATTTGATGGCCTAGAAATATCGTAGACGATTTAATTAAATACTGCAAGTAGAACGCACCTTGACCTTTCGTATAACCTCTCAATTTTTTGTTAAGTCTTTTTATAAGCCTAGAAAAAAATAAAGTATCAGACATTAAAAAAAATGTTTAAAGCGCAAACTCTCCTACTTACGAAACTCTTTTTCCGATGTTGTCCTATTGTTCATTGTGCTAAATTAAGTTTTTTAGAATATGACCCTAAAACATTTCAATAATTATGCGGCCGATGTTAAGCGGGACTTTCACCCTTGTCGCCACCTGCATAAGGAGCGCGCGATTCGTTGGAATTTTAGCCGGTGGATGGCCTTAATGTTTAAAAAAATTCGCACGCGCATCACTTCGTGGTTCATAGGTTCTTTACACCTGCGCAAGAAGTTTGGTAATAATTCGCAGATTCGTTACTCAATCGAGTGTTACACGCGGATCCCGCTGGGTGCCGACCCAAGCGGTAGCGGGCGGACGCCGCGCCGGTCGCTCCCGTCGAGGCTCCAACTCCATAACCAGTAACCGCGCGACCGCCGATTCGCTCCATGTGAAATAGAGCAAACCCAGAGACTCCGTGTTGAAACGTCTGATTAGCATCGTAACGGAACCCGTCGCAGACTCCTCTGTAGGAAACAAAACGAAGAGCAAGAATATGGCAAGTTCACTTCCTAGACAATGGAGCCGAGTGTGCTAACCGCAGATGGAAGGTTACGGACCTAATATAACTTCACCCGCACATGTCCTGTGAGATTATTAAACAACGGTTTTCAAGCGGTCGTGTTATGATCGATTGATCGCTAACAAACTTACCGACTAAACCTTAGAGTAATAATATAATAATAGACTAGAACCAGCCATCTGCAGGGGCGGACAGACATAAGGCAGGGGTTCCCAATATGTTAAAGGTTGGGAGCTACTTTTATCTATATTTTCAAGGCGATCGATTTCCAACGAGAATCTTTTAAGAATTTCTGTATTCTTAAGTTCTTCACATTTAAATATATTCACCTCTTCGATAAATGAAAAATCATTAGTGATAAAATATTTTGTGTAAACCACGATTTAATATATAAATAACAACATGTTTCGGAAGTGAAGCTTGCCTCATCAG
>JAHDVE020010140.1:0-37053 GCA_022606495.2 Halesus radiatus
TTGGGGTTCATGTTACAAGACTACACTAGAATCCCTAAATGTTGCTCAAAAATTAATTTTAAAAATAATGTACAAAAAATGTTTTTTATATCCATCACACCGATTATACAGTGAAAGTAAAATTATGACAGTAAGGCAATTGTACATAATACAAGCTCTGTGTAAATTTTTTAACAATATTGATACTGCTATAAGGTCACAACAAGTGCACAATACTAGAATGGGTTCTTCTCTAGTGTATCAGCCGGCAAATAACAGAACATCATTTGGACAAAGGAGTTTTTCTTGTAAAGCTCCTTTGTTATATAATAGGCTCAGTGACAACATTAAAACTATAAATACCCTAAATTTATTTTAAAAAGTGATAAAAAAATCTATGTTAGCTGAGAGTGGTGATTTCGCTTTATCCATGTTATCCCTTATGTTGTAATCAATGTTGAAACATTATATACGCTCAATATTATCATTATTATCTACTTATTATTACTTACTTACTACTATTTACTTCTTATTACTTTCTGATTACTACTTATTACTATTTACTTATAATTATATTTTTTTACCTATATTTTATTATTTACTTAATACTATTTACATAATTTTATTTTTTATCTACTTATTTTTATATTTTTTTTAAATTTTTAATTAAATATTATTTACCTATTTTTATCATTATTATGTACTTATTATTATATACCTATTAATATTTAATGTGTATTATTATATGTTTATTAATAATTACTTATTATTATTATTTACCTATTATTATTATTTAACAATTATAATCTAAATTTTAATTTTTATTGTATATCTACTACTAATATTTACGCTTAAAGCTGCTCATCTCAACACAGGCCTGTCCTAATGTTTTGTTGTCATATTTAAATTTGATGAAATAAAAAAAATTAAAAAAAATACTGTAATTAATAAGGGTTGTATTTCATCCGTAAATGTAAAAAAAAAACGTTTTTTTGAAATAAAAAAATTTCGGTGGAAATTCTATAGAGAAGAGCTCTCCTGTAGGATTCTGAATCAATGGTTTAACTGAACAGTTCAACTGAACGATGGATCATAACCAAGTATAAGTAACCATTTGTCTTAAAGATGGACAATAAACGGAGTTATTAATATTTTGCTTACAATCCAGTAACGAACCAGAACTACGCAAGGATTATTTTTGAATAAATTTGCGTTCATTCGCGATGTTTATCCCACGTAATTCTGACATCTAGGGTAGCTGGGTTTTTCTCAGAATAGTAATTTGATACATTATACGATTTTACTATACCTTTTGTGGTCTATAATATTAACAACGAGTCTTATTTATTATGTACCTACCGCATCCTTCGTTATTATTTGCGTGTTACAACAAACAAGTGCAAAGTACCGACGTACTATACGTAAATAGTGATGTTCCTTTTTTGCTATTTATTTGTTATAGTTTTTGTATTGCACACTTGCACAGTCTGCACATCCCTCACAGTCACACAGAAAAAAAACCTTTAATATTCTCCATATATATATAAATGAATATTTCTCTGTCGGTCTGTCCACGATTTTCTCGAAAATTACTTTACCAGCTTGGCTGAAAATAGCGCAGTTTGTTCTTATTAGTGCCAGCAAAGTTTAGAGAGTAGTTTTAATGAAATACAATTTGTAAAACTGTTGCTATAACGTTTTAAAATTAGTATGGGAAACATTGAACATGCCATGTTGTATTGAGGTTAGCCCACAGATATTACCCAAAAATTACATATTAAAAAAAAAATTGTTTAAGTAGAATATTTTTAAATAGGCAAACACAAGTAGGTACCTACTTAAAATCTTTATTATTTAGAT
The DNA here is from genome assembly GCA_022606495.2 of Halesus radiatus. Taxonomy (NCBI): domain Eukaryota; kingdom Metazoa; phylum Arthropoda; class Insecta; order Trichoptera; family Limnephilidae; genus Halesus; species Halesus radiatus. Next base: position 1,840 of record JAHDVE020010140.1, read on the forward strand.
ACATCTTGAAAAAATAAATGTTTGGAATGAAAAAAATTTCGAATGAATGTTTCTTTGTTTATATATATAGTAACAGTTGTCACAAGGCATTACTTTCACTCTCAAATCAATTATGGAACAGAATACCATTTTTTTTTTATTATAATGAAAGGCCGATTCAGGAGTAGTGATCAAAATCGAGAGAGTTGTGTTTTGATAGTTTGTATAGAATAAATAGATGGAGAAAGTAGCGTCAGAAGTTCTATGACAAGAATATTTATGACGTGTTATTGATCAAAAGAAGAAGTTGAGGATGCCCTATAAATCATGATGAACAAATATTTCAAATGCATATGTTAGGTAGTAGCGCGGTAGGTATCTATGTAAGACTATTATTCATTTTTAGTTAAAGTTTTGAACAGTATATTTTGGTAGGTATCTACCTACTAAGCATCGTTGCTATCGAAGCATAGTTATGTAATAGACTAACCAGATCGGACCAAATTCTAAGAGTTACTCGATGCAACACTAATTCTAAACAAAACTCATTCATCTATCTGGCATCACACATCTTTAACACGAACTACTCAAAATTTGATATCTTAAACTCTGCACCACACTCCATAAAGTCACACCTGCGATCTATCGAACCTTTATAATTTCACTACTACACCTCATAATAACACCAATCCATTAACCTTCTTTATATGTATATATATATATATATATACACTATTTTTTCATGTTCTTTCATTAATATGATATCACACACATACATTTCAAATAGATCAACCCCCCCCCTGTCCCCTTCCTTTCCACATCCCATAACAAATTACATGTATTTTTTAAATTCGTATTTGTTCTTTATTTTGTATCATTACCTATTTAAATTTATTTTGTATTCTTCGAAAATCACTAGATTCACGTATTAATAATGCCCATGTGGAAACCTGTAAATGGTCAAATTTATATCACTTATTTATTATACTTCATTTTTTTTATGTAAACTGTTGGTCTCTCAAATAAACAAAAATAAGTAAAATGATAATAAAATAAATAAAATACCCACATGTAATACTATCATTGGACAAAGACGATCTGAATTTTTGCTGTAAAGTTATACAACACACTCCCACCTAGTATTAAACAAATTACGTCAGGTAATAACTGCACTAATTCTAACAAAACCTGGCTGAAGGAATTACGAGAAAAATTTTCACAGAATTTACTGAAAATGCCCCACCCATTCAAATATAGAAGTTGCTGAAAACCCTCCATCCAAAACTTAGTTTGTCTCTGTACAGGATCTCCCAATGAGGAAGACTATGAAAACTATTGTATAAAATATATTTCATTCTGGAACATAAAAACATTACTATTGACGATTATAGTTACCGAATTATCCTTCATTCCTGTAAGAATATAAAGTCAAAGAAACCCAGTTTATGGCTCACAATTAGCACCCTCGGATGCAACAAGAAAAGTGACAATGACACGTTTTATCCTTTGGTCAACCGCCTTGACGCCCTTGACGGTGCCGAAAGGGTGCCAGGACGGGATGGAACCCCGGTAATGATTTCGTCACCTCTTCCTTCTGGTTACGCCTGTGCGGCACAATGGTTCAATGTGCCGCCTGCGCTTTATTGTTCAAACACGTGGCAAACCATTTAGAAAAACTGTTCCTAATGCCCGTTTAGTTTTTGAAATTAAAAGTCTTCAAAGAAGTGAAACATTTGAGGATTTCTATAGAACAGATATTTGGTTTTTGGTATCCACATTTTCTTTTAGTGGTTGATAACCAATAGTTAATTTTTAAAAACTTTTTTTATACTCTCATAACGTTTTATTTATTGTGCATTTTATTCCCAATAACTTGCATTTGTAATAAAGACATCACTGATACATTATATAGTTATACTTATTACACAGAAACATCACAGCATTAATCCTTAAGGTATTCTTTCAAATAATAGAGTAAAAGCATCCTACTTTGAGACCTTTCACATTGGCTTGCATTTTTAATATCGTAGGGGTAATTTATTGTATTGTGTGTAAGCTATATATTCTAAAGATTTGAGGCCATATTTTGTTGAGTACATTTTTGGTATATGTAGTTTGTTGTGGTTTCTTATGTTGTGTTGGTGTACGTCGTGATTGTAATTGAGTGTGGTGTTAGTATGTGCCGGGTGTTGAATTACACGCGATACAGTATTTGTAATTTCACAGGTAGGAATGGTGTTAAACGGGAAAATTAGGGAGTTTCTATAGATGTCTTTGACGTGTGTGTCCCAAGGCAAACTAAAGATACATAGTGGGTATTTTGAATGATTTGAATCTCTGAAATCATTTTTTGGTAGCAAATCCGCAGATCCCGGAAAGATAAATTAATTTAAATCATAGCGTGGTAGATCAATCTTAATAGAGAGGTGGGTTGAGGTGTGAAGGTTGATAGTCTTTGATGCTTACTTCATTTTCCCAGAATAGTTAAGTACGCCCTTTTCATTAGAGCGATATTAGTTATTTCCTTTATCCTACTAAACAGATCTCTTATCAAATGGAGAAGACGAATGCCCTATACATATCTTTTATGGATTTACTATTTGCCATGAATTCTGGTCGTTATAAAACGGAGACGGGACTCAATCACTCTAGAAGTCTTTTATTTTACGTAATATTGTATTTCGTCCTAAGAATTCCGTCCTCGGATACACGATGGCGTTATTTTTTGAAATGGTTAATTTTTTTAAACCCTTTATTATATTTTCACAATAGAAGCAGTCGGCAAAGTTTCACATAACTTTATTACTGTCATCATTTTAGGACCAATCTTTATGGCACCATTATTCGAAATTTCACAATATTTTACCGACAAATTTAACGACGAAAACATTTTTTATAAAAATTCACCCACCGCACTTGTGAACAAAGTTTTTTTAAGTTCTAATTTTTATTATTTACTTGGGTCCTGGGACCGGCCATAGATTTGGAGCGTTTTGGTGAACTTTTAAAAATTGAAACTTACTATTAAATTATTTTTACTATGAAAACTAACTTTAGAAAAAACGAAATGTACTTATATTGATGTTTGAACGTCATTATTGATAAAAAATTATTATGTGGTATACGTAAATAATTACCCTGTACTTTTATCTCTTATTTCTTTATACTAAGTTAATTGTTATACTATTTTTAAATTTTCTAGTACACATAAAAAGTTTTCAGTCGTATATCCGAGACTCCATTCCGATTGCAAATGAGTTCGGGATGAAACTTTGCAATCATCATAAGGATAGCAGCCAATAATATGGGATTTATAAAAATGGAGGATAATATTAACAAGTCTTGAACTTGAAGTATGACATCGGTGTAAATAACGTAAATTGAACTGGTCTCATAAGCTAAGCTGGTTAAGCGGTTACCCCGGATAGGTAGAGGTCCTGGGTTGGAGTCCCAGATGCGACTGAAATCTTTTAATTTTTGTTGTTTTTTCGGTTTCGTGGTTCATTTGGGATGTGTTAATATTATCTTCTTCAATGAATAAATAATTTTGTTCTAACTATTTTTCACATACCTTTACACTTTATTATCATGCTGTGTCTTTTTTTCTATATATATATATATTATCATAATATGTCAATACCATATTTTCTCCTCCTATGTATATAATGGCACTAAATATGAACTAAACTCGTCAATTTGAATGTCTAACATTTTTTTTTTTAAATTGTGTTTCAAATAAATAAAGATTTTTTTATTATTATAAATAAAAATAAGATAATTTGTACACCGCTGTTTTGTGAAAAATCACCCCAAGGGCGCACCACAAATAGACGTAGTTATGCAGAAAGCATCCAAACCAAAAGATGAGAAAAAGCCGTTTCAAAATTTGATAAAACAAAACGTGTAACAGCATTTGTGGAAGTGAATATCGTTTTTTTTCTCTTCATGATATTTATTATATATACGTAACTTATCATCTATCAAAGAACAACTTTGTTATCATTCAATTTTTTGTTTGAATACTTTCCATAAAATGTTAAAATGTCAAAGAGTAGTAATTTGTTCTATATGGGTTGGATGTCTTACTTGCTAAGCTTTATTTTTTGATGTGTTCACATAAAAAAAAAACAAGATTATCCTTTCCTTGAATAAGTACTTATTATGAAGTCGTAGTATGCAAGTATTAAATATATACGTATTAAATTCACACAAAAAGAGTCAGTATTCTAATATAATAAATCCCACTTTTAGTAGAACTAGTAGACAAGTTTATGTATTAACTGTCTTCACTGGATAGATAATATATAGAGATGTCCTAACACATAAGAGGAAGAAACCAAAATAAGGGGGTAAGGGGGGAAGGGCTAGCTAGGCGTGTCGCCGGTTTAAGTTAAACAGCAAATAAGTAAAAAGATTCGGGTTGTTTACAAAAAACCGTATATTTTGTTCGAGTGTTTAGTTTGACCCTTTTACAAATGTTTTATCATTGCGTACCGCAGTAAAATAACGCGAAACATTCGTGAACGGCTGCGGCCTTGATGCCAAAATGGATATAACGTGACCTTTGCCTCCAGCCGGCGAAATGGTACGTTAGGGCAAGTCCATTAATTCAGACGTCAGTGAATAATGCGAATTTTCTTTCCCCCTTATTTGAAGAAACAAAAAAACGCGATAATGTTCCAGTTTCATATGTAATAAGTCTTTATATCCTTGATAAAACACGGTTTACTATTTAAGAAACCCAGTCGTCAAGTGACGCTACAGGGGATCCATCACCCAACCGGTGGGTAGGTACATAGTTATTTCACTTCAAATGCGCTTTAGTATAATAAACTTACAAATAATGGTTATCTAAATCCATTCGGTGGTATTCCTACAGTTCTCCTTTCATATTCTATTCATCAATACATTCTATTCATCAACTTATTCTATTTATACTGTCTTAACATATTATGTACATTCTTAATTATTCTTAATATTATTCCTAGAGTGATCCTTTCATATTCTATTTATACTTTCTTATCATATTATATACATTCTTACTTATTCTTAACATTATTTCTATAGTGCTCCTTTCATATTCTATTCATTAACATATTCCTTGTATACTTTCTCAACTAATTATAAACATTCTTACTTATTCTTAACATAATTTCCACAGTGCTCCTTTCATATTCTATTTATTAACATATTATATTTATACTTTCTTATCATATTATATACATTCTTACTTATTCTTAACATTATTTCTCTAGTGCTCCTTTCATATTCTATTCATTAACATATTCTATTTATAATTTATTAACATATTATATACATTTTTACTTATTCTTAACATTATTCATACAGTGCACTTTAGGTACATATTCATCTAATAAAGTATATGTAATCTGACGGCGTATATAACAATATGATTATATCCGAAAAAAAACATTAATTTAAAAGAAAACTGATATCGCCAGTTTACATAAAACCTATCGATTCCTAGATACGGGTGAGCGAACATGATTTTCTTATGAAGAAATAATTTCGCTTTAAAAAAATGTATCACTTTCCTCAGAATTTACATCCGCCTCACAGACACGCCATCAGCACACTTCTATCGGTTTGCCTCTTCAGTGCTTGCCTCCTAAAAAATCTAATTACTTTTGATGACCGGCACGGCCGTAAAACAGAGGACAGTCGTTCCTCGGCGGCTACAAGCGGCAGTAAAAATAATAAAAACAAGTCCATTTTTAATTAGTAGCGTTCTCATGATGGATGGAGATCACCTGAGACGGATTTACGGGTATATGGGGCCCACTAGGCACTGGGTAGATAGTGCATACCTGTCATGGAATTATGTTGTTGTTTACGTTAATGTTTTTCTATTTTTCAATTATTTGATGCATTTTATTTTTGTATTATTTTGAAAATGAAGTTTTAAATTGTTTTTATTATGCTAATTTATAATGTTGCAAAGCTTACAAGGCCGTTGTAAAGGTCCTATATACGATGGTTTTGAGACAATCTCTTATTGTGTTAAGTTTAAACCATAAGAAAAAATACATTTCATTTTCATAGTTTCTACAGTTTTCTAGAAAAATCACCATAACGAAGCTTTAAATGATTTTGAAATGTAAAAATATGTATATTTAATTATTTATATTTTTGAAACTGTCAATTAATGGTGGAACTCAATTTTTTTAATGTTTTTTAGTTTTTAATTTTTTTAAATCACGTATTTTGGAGATGTGACAAATTTCGAATGCTTATAATATTTAAGATTAGGTGCCGGTTTTAAAGTACCGGCGTTGGCCGGGGTTATAAATGGTTTGGATAAAAAGTTTTTGAAGTTATGATGTGTTATCCCTACCCAGTAGTTTTCCTGTTATTTTGAACGTTGAAGTGTGCAAAATTTCATCAACAAGTACCAAAATTCTATTTTAAGGGGTGGGAAAAGGGGATAGGGGTGGTGTTTAGTAATATTGTGTAAACATTTTCTCTTTTGTTTGAAGGTCAAGTGTGCAAAATTTCATCATACTCGGAATGAAACTGTAAATTTGTATAAAAAATAAACCCTCTCACAGACATTCCTCCATATACATATATATAAAAAAGAAACTAACATTTTTACCAGAGAATTATTCACAATTTGGAATTTTTATGTAAAATTTATTATTTACAATACTGTATAAAAAGTTGGCCAGCAGAATATTTAAATCCATGTAAAAAATATGCATTATAGTTTCATTTCTTAATCTGAGCGAAATGAAGTAATTCATTGTCAGTATTTAATGATTGATATAAAAAATCTTGGTTTGAATTTACATAAATAATCTACATAATCGTCATAATAGGGTCAAGTTCCAGGTTTTTGCAGCTCTCATGAGAAACAGGGTAGCAGGGACGAGAGAATTATTTATTTATTGTTTTGGAATATTTACAGATTATTAACATTATCATATTTATAAAATACTAGCTGATGTGTACCCGGCCTTGTTTTTGTACAATAATTAATTTGACAGCAAATGTAACTATATAGAAATAAAGAAACATACATTTGAATGTTTTATTTCATTCCAAACGTTTAATTTTTCAACATATATAAATCATAAAGTTTTTAATTAGGTACCCACTCGTGTTTTCCATTTTGATAACATTCTACCCAAAAAAAACCTTCTTTTTTTGAATATGCAAGGCTAACCTAAATAAAACATGGCGGGTTCAATGTTTTCATACTAATTTTAAAACGTTATAGCAACAGTTTTACAAATTGGATTTCATTCAAACTACTCTATAAACCTTCCCGGCACTAATAAGAACAGACTGTGCTATTTTCAGCGAAACTGAAGCAATTTTTGCGAAAATCGAGGACAAACAAACAAATTGATTTTTATATATATAGAAGCATTGGGGAGTGTGGATGAATAGATTTTGGTTTAGTTATCAGTTATCACTTAATAGAGATGCTAAATAATAAAAAGGAATAGGGGAAATGGAACATAAAGCATGATGTTTTATAAAAAAAGAGAAGAAAAAAATTAAATTAAAATAAATCATGTCATAACATTTCCAATAACACCGAGAGGTATAAAACATGATATAAGATATAGAAAGAGAAGAAAAAAATTGAATTAAAATAAATCATGTCATAACATTTCCAATAACACCGAGAGGTATAAAACATGATATAAGATATAGAAAGAGAAGAAAAAAATTAAATTAAAATAAATCATGTCATAAGATTTCCAATAACACCGAGAGGTATAAAACATGATATAAGATATAGAAAGAGAAGAAAAAAAATAAATTAAAATAAATCATGTCATAACATTTCCAATAACACCGAGAGGTATAAAACATGATATAAGATATAGAAAGAGAAGAAAAAAATTGAATTAAAATAAATCATGTCATAACATTTCCAATAACACCGAGAGGTATAAAACATGATATAAGATATAGAAAGAGAAGAAAAAAATTAAATTAAAATAAATCATGTCATAACATTTCCAATAACACCGAGAGGTATAAAACATGATACAAGATATAGAAAGAGGAAAAAAAAATAAACACTATTTTCTATGATGTGATAGAAGATGGCTGATTTGTTTTTTTTTTTTTTGGGGCGGCTTAGATTTCTATAACGTCACATTCTATATCATTATTTTGATATAAATAAAGATTTAAGAATTTTACATAAAAATACAACCGGTTTAAAATTCAATTTAATTCGGTCATTTAAATATAATTAATAATTTAGTTTTTTAATTCCCTTTCTCTTGAATTTATTTTTCTATTAATTTTAATAATAGAAATTGATTACTTATTTTAATTTTTCTTTTATAATAAAAAATTGTTAATCAATGCTTTATAATATTTTTTTATTAACATTTTTGATTAATTACTTACCTACTTTAATCAATTTTTATTGTTTAAAATTTCGCTATTTTTACATTATTGTTTTCTATATTTATCATTCGCCTATACTTGACATCATTATTATTTAGTATTCTGTATAATCCTGATAAGGAAAGCATCGCTTTCGAAACATGTTGATATGTATACATTAATAAAGTGGTGATTACAAAGTAATTTTTAATTCAATTACGAATTTTTTTATATGTGTATTTTGTGGGTTAACTATAAGAAATAGGATATACCTATACGCTATACCTTCATACATTTTTTTACTTTATTTTAATTTATTATTATTATTATTAGTACCTCAAATATACCACCAGAAGGCATATCAAGATGAAGAGTAAAGTAGATTACTTAGAAGGTTCCCTCGGGTTTCAAGAAGTTTCGCTTACTTTACAATCTAGATCTGAATAGCCAGGTAGTTCCTCACCTTCCCCTTTCTCCTAACCCAATACCCGCAGCCTCTTCATACTCGTATACCCCAATTGGCGGTGCTATAGTCGCACTTGCTCCAGACGGTTGGGAGCAGTTGGAAATCTTATGTGATATTCACATATAAATAAAACAAAAGGTGATCTGTGTGATACATATTATATGGGACCATTTCATTCATTACACGGTATCCCTCTTCGGAGCAGAGGGCGGATGAGTGGGAGTGGCGGGTAATAGAGACTATGGGATAATTATGGGGGTGCCTCGTCTTCGTCATGATGATATTATCTCCTTCGGTAGGAAGAGGCTTCGAATGGGAAATTAAAACTGGATTTTTATAATTAGTTTTATGAAAAATGTAGGTCTATATATTCGTTAAGAGTTGCATGGACTCTTCCACGTGAATTAAATAATTATTTTGTAAATTAATTTATGTTAATATAGTATATATTTATATAAAGTATATATATTTCTAATATGAACAAAAAATATTATAAATTGAACTTGTAAACTATATTTAAAATTACAAATTATTTATCAAAGCGTAAGATGGTATGCAAACATTTTTTTTACATTGATGGTTGACAAAAAAAATCTTACTACATTAGGTGCTCTTCCATTTTTTTTTAAAGGCGAAATATTTATTTTTATTTTAAGAAACAAGCAATTGATAAAATTAGTAGTGTGCAGTTTACAAGGTTTTACAAAATTATTACAAGGATCGGTACCAATGAAATGTCTCTATGAAATATCTGGTGAGAGTACATCCTAGGAAAAGATTTCTATGTAGGAAAAGATTCTTATGTATTGTAAATTCCTCCCGTCCTAAAATGAGTTTTGATACTCATCGGGATTGCTTTAGCAAGAAATAAATATATAAAAAAAAAAAAAAATTGAGGTACCTAAAGATAAAACTGTATATGAAAAATGTGTATATTGTATAAGTGTGTGTGTGTGTGTGTTTGAATGTGTATGTTAGTGACCGGTCAGCGGCTGAGTTGGCATCGCGTCCAGGCGTCGCGAGATCAATCCCTCGGCTTGCTAAGTTCTCAATCACGACACAAGCAACATTTTTCGCTTAGTGCGATGGTAGTAGGAGATTTTAAAATATTGTCCGGTTATTCGTAGCCCGGGAATGTTTATATTCCAATTTTTTATTTTATAAATCCTATTGGGTCGTTAATAACTTTCATTTGAGTAGTGTTGAAGATAAATTTCGTCTTAACAGTTGCTAAGTAGGATTTTGAGTCCAGTCGTAATGCGTGATAATAATTAAGTAGCGGAACTTTTTTTAATAAGTAAACCGTTTTTTAACCAAATAACAATAGTTATTATCATTATTTAAAAAAAAATTAAGTTCAGGGTCTATAAATTAAACTTGAACATAATAAAGTAAATATATTTACCAGGGAAATGATAAAGCAACCAATAAAACTACATAAATTTAAAGGATTAATTACGTTGGACATTTTTCAAAATATTTTTCATGGCCTTCTCAGAAACAACCTGGACACAAGCAATCAATCTGACATAATAAATCAAAAAGTCGGACATTTAAAACCCAAATTAGGCGCCATTTTTTTAAACAAAGCGTTAATAACTGGATGTCAAACGCGTTCCTTTTCATTTCAAATTTTAAAAAAAGAACTAAAAAAAAATCTTTTGTTTTCCTGCTTTCAATTGTTCGGACCGACCTAAAAACAGGTCGTTTGCGGTCCAATGTTGACACGTGAAGGCTTTACTGGTAAAAAATGAAATCTATAAAATCGGGCAGTCCTGAAACTGGATGACGGGTGGGTGCGATTATTGTTGACTGGGGTTATTTGGCGACGCCCTGAGGGTAGCGCCATCTCATTTTGTGGTCAAATTGGTCGCAGCTTTTGAAGCTGAAAGTCATTTGAGAGTTATTCTGTTGTTCTGGAAATTTACATATTAAATTGGGAACCCACTGCAGACCAAAAGCACCACTTGATTTTGTCCCTTTATTTAGTCAAGTTAACTAAATTAAGTTTTGAGAAACACGAATGAATTAAAATTGAGTCCGTTTAAGAAACGTATCTATGTCCTAATATTTTGGACGTCTTCGAAAGATAATTACATATGAACGCTCTAATATGTTATTTTGTCCTAATATTAACAATACCCTACCAAGAATGTTAGTCTTACGAACGTACCTATGTCCTAATAATTTGTAGATCTTCGAAATATTATTACATTTAAGCAAAGGTGAGACATCGATATCATGCGCAAATCAATAAATATATTACCTGTTCGTGCTCTTTTGTGGCAAAAAAATCTACTGCAACATATATTTGACAATCCGTATGAGCCAGTGGTGGATCATGTACACAATATTCACAAAAAATTACTTATTATTATTATTATTCACACAAAATGTAGGAATGATAGTGCCAATTTTTCAAAAAAAATATAGTCATGTAACATTTATATTTAACAAGTTGCCATACGAATTTAAAAACAATTTCTCTATGACCAAATTCTCATTGATGTTACAGTGTTGGCATTTGGAAAGTAACAGTGTATATTGATGGTAACACATATTTATTTATTTATTTGTAAGAAACAAATAGCTTTTAATAGAAAGAAAGTTTAACAAAGGGTAAGCCAACAACGTTTGTTATGCTAACAGTGGTTAAGTACGGATGTTTAATTCGAAAAAAAATAAGAAGGAAGGGGGGAGAGGAAGAGGAAGATACGATCGGGACAGGGGATACTCTCGAATATGACGATCTCCTTGTTTGTATAGCTCTTCAATATCTGCTGTATTTATGCTATTTTGATAATTTTTACATTGTCTGTTGAACAAATATGATGGTCTCTTTATAGTATATCTACTTGGTAGCTACTATTATATTATGTCTATCCTCACTGTAACAAAACTGCTTTACTGTTTTTTTTATTATTATTTCTAAATTTGTTTAATATTTGCTGATATTTTAATATCTTTATAATATTATTTAAATCTGTTTTAAGTAATTACAGCTTAGTATCTCTATAACAATATTGTTAAGCTGTTTTAATATTTTATTTTTCCAATAACTTGTGTACATTGATCACAACCATGCACCCATATGGTTCTATTATTGCGCTACATTTGTATGATGATAGTTATTTATTGTTGTATTATATAATTTTGTTGAACTAAACTCCTGCTGACAAGCTACTTGCAGTGACTTAGCGGGCACGAGTTCCCAATGTATGTAATTAATATTATACAAAAAAAAACTTTGTAACATATTATTTTGTCCTAATATTAACAATACACAAAGAATGTCAGTCTTATGGACGTATATATGTTCCAAAAAAATATTAATCGCCTTGCAATACAGATATTTCGTAATGTTTGTCATAATTATTGGACATTAAAAAAAATACTGGCTTTTTCGCATAAAGCCTCATTCTCACATATCAATAAAAAAATATTTATTTATTGAAAAGAATAAAAAATTAGTTTGCGTCGTTGAAAATTGAGTTATAATTTTTTTTAGGAATCGGAAGCTATTGAAGAGCACCTTAGCCAATTTTCAAAGTATAAATGTAGAGGCAATGTTAGGATAACATTTTTTTCTCTTCATTACTATTGATGGAAATAGTTACGTTGGATCATATTTATTAAAGATTTGACCCCAATTTCTGAGTAATTATTTATCTTCTTGAATTTCAGCAGTCCATTTGAGAACTCAATGAAATACATGGGTTATTTTTATAAAAAAATCTCAAATGAAATATGAAACAGAGAATAAACAGGTAACGGCTGTACTTGGACTTGGGCCCAGAACCTCTATCCATCTGGGTTATGATAATTTGTAGGATAAATATAAAACTTTTAATGGAATAAGTTATTGAAGCTTATAAACCTCATTGCAATATTTTAATTATTTAAAATATTATTAGCAAATGTTTGTCCTTTTTCCTTTCCTTGTTTAGGGTTTTTAATCCAGTTAAGATCTTTTCGCAAAGAGCACAAATGATGTAACATAAATTCAGTCGAGTAAATCAAACCATGAGATGTTAATAGTAGTAAGGTCAAAGCGCCGCAGTACTAGTTAGATAGAAAATATGAAGTGTATTATACAATTCCTAGGATATTGTTAACAATATTTAATTAAAAAACGTTTTTCTTTCAACGAGTAGCTACTGGCTACCTACCTATTTGCATTTATGTACTTTCTTACCTCAATCCGATTAGTTACCCAATTTAGTCCCTAGCGTGAAACGAAGGGCGGGACGACGCACAAACTCATTACGGTAATTCCGGGCCGAGACACGTTAAATGCCCGCGCCCGGGCCCGCTGAGCACTGGACGGTACGCCCTGGTCCGGCCTGGCTGTTCACTTTTTTGTGGTCACCGTTTTCGGGTTTTGGAATTACTCCCTCTGCATGTGTGCTTGAGCAGGGGTTGGAGTCAGATTTTATAAATTTTATTTTCCGGCCGTAAATAAATTTAAAAAATGCAGAAGTGTTTAAAGAGCTTTGAAGAAAATAATAACGCGCTTTATTATGCCTTGTTTTTATAATGGTTTTTTAGAATCGTTCATTTTAAAAAACCAAAAATACGAGTCATGGAACACTTAGAGAAAGATGAAAGTAATCCGACAAAATATTTTAGAATTGAGATCCCTGAGGCGTAGGTATATGTAGTAAATCTATTTATGACCGTATTACGAAGGCGATCCGGAAATGGAATGTTGATGAGCAAGTTTAAGAAAGGGACGGTTAGATAGTTTGGACATGTAGAGTGGATGAGCGGAGAAAGAAGTGCTGAAAGAATATATGACCTGACAATTATTGGCAAAAGAAGACAAGGATCCCCGAGGAAGATGGACAAACCTAGTCAATGCAATAATTCAGGAACCTGAATAATTTATTTATTTATTATGTTATATACGCCCTTCGTGGGCTTTCACATATATAGTTAATTACAATAGTTACACAGGTGAAAAACACATCACAGTGGGTACATAAATAAAATAGATAACCTTCACGAAATACAACAACTAAATATTTCATTTGTCTCACGAAAAAATACAAGAATAACATAGTGTTAGTACCATTCCGAATAATTATCTACAGAGGCGAATATTCAAAACATACCCCACATTCACTGATATTTATACTCTAGACACATATCTCAATAATTGTTGTGATGTATGCAATAATCGTCTGTTTGTATTTGTATTCCGAGTAGTTGAACATATCTACCATGTCTGGAAATGTATTGCCTTCTGCGTGAAGTCTAGGTACTGGAGAAGTTTTGAATCACTCGGTCCTGAAATTATATTGTTACAATTGAATAAAATTTTAGATCGAGTAGTTCTAGGTGGAATATTAATTTCAATTAAGCTGATTGTATCAGGTCTGTCCGTAAAACCATTAACAATTTTATATACATATAATAGTACGTAGGTGATAAAATTAATTGTGAAGCTAATAAGGACATTCACACGAGGCTTTACGTTTGATTATGTATTTAGAATATCTAAGATTTTATCTATTTTTTTTGTTAAATATCTTATCCAGCCCTGATCGTCTTCCCTTTCAAAGCATATATCTTAGTGATTAATGCCCGGTGAAGTTGGTTTCGCCCACCGAATCCTTTTGTTTCATTTTACAATATATAAATTGCAACCGCGAGTCCCCAAATAGACTCCCCTTTTTTGATACTTATAACAACAACCTCTACCACATATATATATATATATATATATATATATATATATATATATATGTGGTAGAGGTTGTTGTTATAAGTATCAAAAAAGGGGAGTCTATTTGGGGACTCGCGGTTGCAATTTATATATTGTAAAATGAAACAAAAGGATTCGGTGGGCGAAACCAACTTCATATATATATATATGCTCCCACCACACCTTGCTTACAATAATTACATTCGATAGTAATAATGACATTCGCAATATTTAAACGAAAGCCATCACGGCAGGTGGGAAAGCTATTCTCGTTCCACCGGTATGTCGATGGAAGATGCTCCAAGGAACTTGCGTAATAATTGATCGCAGCTGGGGAACTTACCAAACGCGCGCCCACATTTGCACAAGGTCGACATTCACCACATGAGGAAGAATCGCTTCTACGACATGTTATTTTATTGAAAAGCTTGGCCATGGGATGATTTGCCAGCTTCTGTGTTTTCTTCCTCCTATAACGCGTGTCTCATGACCCAGGTTTTATTAATATCTTTTTATGTGAGTACCGCACAAGAGCCCAACTGCTCCCAACCGTCTAGAGCCAGTCTATGGCATCCCCAATTGGGGTATGTTGTGAAGTTGAAGGGGAAGGAGATTGGGAAAATGAAGGCGGGAAGTATCTGGCTATTCAGATCTGGTCGCCAAACACGGCTAAAGCCATTTCAAGCAACGTTTTGATTCCTTATGCTGGTCTTTTACCAAGGCGATACTGAAAGTATCTACCACTCTGGAACGTGCCGCAAATATACTATATATTTTTTCAAATTAATAAATTGTGAAAATGACACAAATTAATCAAATAAAATATACTTGTGCACGCCGGGGTTTGAACCCGCGACCTCCGAATTTGTAGCCGAGAATCGTAACCACTCAACCGCGGGTTACACTGCTTCCTTATAACATCTTTCCACACAGCATCCCAACATTTAGTGAATGAGTTTTTCTTTCCTCAAGGCCTTCTGTGTGGACCTAACATAAAAAAATTATAGATAGGTACACATCTACTCGTGTATTACCCAAATAAAATTATTATTCAGCTTTTTATACAATATAAGAATTAAACAAGAATAATTTTTCAAATTGTAATAATATTTTAAATATTCGGAACAATATATTAACACAGTATTTAAAATTATAACATTACGTGAGTCAGAAGCTCCGATAACATACTACTAAAAAATAACACAACAGGTAAACATTTAGGGTGGGAAAAAGAATTTAACTCGAATTCTCTCGTTTACATACCCCAATTATTGGGGATGCTACAGTTACACCGGCTCCGGCAGTTGGAACTTTTATAATGATTGTAATATAAAGGTATAAATTGGTTTTGAACCACTTCAATTCAATATAATAATATCGACCAGTTTCAGAAGTACTTTTCCATTATCAGGAATGTATTAAAACTACACTACGATATAAAAATAATGATAGATATAAATTAATATTTAGGTGTTCAAGTGGGAGCTGATCAAAGGGAAAAGGGTAAGTGGGGGTTTTTTGGAAGGACAAAGCAATTCACCGGAAAAAATATCTAAAAGAGGACTAAACGATAAATTTACTTCTTGATCCAATACATTAGAATATAATTTTATACTTTCTTCATAAGATTGGTATTCACTTTGTGGCGTCATTATTAATATATGAATTAAAAATTACTTTGTAATCACCACTATATTAATATAAACATATCAACATGTTACTAAAGCGATTCTTTCTTCACCAGTAATGTACAGAATACTAAAAAATAATAATATCAAGAATAGACAAATGATAACATAGAACAACATAATGTAAGAATAGATAAATTATAAACACAAAAATTGATTAAAGCAGGTAAGTAATTAATCATAAATAGTTATAAATGTTTATAATTTATCTATCCTTACATTATTGTGTTCTATGTTTATAATTTGTCTATACTTGACATTATTATATTTTTAGTATTCTATATATTCATGACGAAGAAAGCATCGCTTTCGAAACCTGTTGATATGTGCATATTAATAAAGTGGTGAATAAAATGTAATTTTTAATCCATTTACTACAAATTCATACGTTTATATTATAATTATGATAAGTCAAAGATTAATTTATTTTTAAGAATATGTTTTATAATAGTTTTTACAAAATAAATTAAAGAAATCAAGCCATGGTTAACTAACTCACATTATGGTCAAACAGAAAAATCGTAATAAAAGTACCTACTATACTACCTACAGCTTGTTTAATAAACTTTTCTGCATGGCGGGTTCTGGGACTCAAACCATCGTCATAACATCCGTACGATCAATACTTAAAAAAAAACTTGCATAAGCACCAGCATCAAAATATCATAAAGTACCAACACGCAACTCTGTTGCATCTCCCCTACAAAATACCTCTGACAGTGTGGAGTGTGCAAGGTGAAGTAGGCCCGAGGAGTCCCCGAGAGGCGTGGTCCATCCCATCAGGATCTCATCAGCAGCGGGCGGCGGTACGGCACGAGGTAATAACCACCGGGCAGGGGCTCACTCCCCGTCCCAGTCATCCCACGCAACAAAGATTTATACTCGGAAAAGACATTAGTTGTGAACACGATAGCTCGATTTTGGTTATGTGTAATATGTCATCATCAGGTGTGCATTTCTCATTTGGAATTGCTATGTTTTTAAAGAAATAACGTCAATTTATTGATAAGCATCTGTAAATCAATAATCTATGGAGTTTTTATCTACACGTCTCAATAATGTTGCATTTATTTAGTACAGAAAACTTGTTTAATAAATAAAATGTTTTGACAGTCCAACTTGGAAGGATTTCCCGTTTTAGGACAGACAAAATTAGTTATTTATGCCCATTACAGGCTTTTACTTAGAAATTTACAAATAATATTGAAAAGGTACATATTATAATAACGGATAATATAAAAAAGAAACAACATAATTTGACGCTTTTATTCAGAGTTAAATAGTTTCAAATAACTGGATGAAAACAATCGTAATAATGCATGCTTATACTGTAACAATGATGTACCAAATATATCAACAACATCGAAGTATTTGTTCCCCAGATGTTGAATTCGTCACACAGGAGAATAATATTACGACGCTGAAGATGAATTGTCACAATAAAATACTAGGCACTGTCTTGTAATTGTTCTACCAGGTATATGAGAATAATTCAAATATAGCATTTCAGGGTATAAAACATTGAAGTAACAATCTTACACAAACATGTTAAATGGGTAATAATTCTTCTTTCAGTTCGTTCAAGTTTAGTGAGTAAAGTAGTAAACTATGCATTCTCTCAAATTTAAGTATTTGATCAATGGTAATATGTTATTTGAAGTCGTTGCCAATATGGTAATGGCGTGCACTTCATTAAGGCTTAAAAGCTGTGCCTACCCCAACATAAACGAACAATAAAAAATGTTTTAAATAAACAAATTTCCGATAAAAATATTTTTTTTCTATGAGTTAGCCATAATAGGACGATGATAAAAAAATGATTCCATTCGATTATTCAATTCACAGTTATCATCTGAATTTTTATTTAAACTACACACAGCCTATCTTTGCTCATATAACAATGCACGCCACTGCAATATGGGTTTCATTGATGTAGTAATACAAATATTGACATTACATTACGCAATAAGAATAAAAAATACAACAAATATGACAATTAAGAATAGACCGGTCAGTGGCTGAGTTGGCATCCCGCCTGGATCCCACCCAGGCATCGTTCGATTCCTCGGCTGGCTGAGTTTTCCATCACGACGCAAACAACGTTTTCCGCTTAGCTTGATGGTAGAAGGAGATTTTCAAATATTGTTAGATTATTCGTAACCTGAGAATGTTTTCCTTTTTTTTAAAATTGTAATAAAATAAATATTTTTTTTAAAAGCTCAATAATCTGTAGCGGTATTTGCAGAAGCAATACAATGGCGAGTAGTAGGCGTCCCCGGTGCAGGCCAAAAATGCTGGTGAATTTGACCAACATTCGAGGCCTGCACAAAAATTTAAATTCTGTCCACCATCACCTTCAATCCCAACGCCCAAACCTTTTATTCCTCTCCGAAACGCAGATAGCTGAGCGTTCTGACGCCTCCTATCTGGACTGCCCGCCTTCACCCTCGTAGGCAAGTTCAGACCAAAAGGAGGTGTTTGCTTGTATAGCCGAGCTGACGTCAACTGTGTGCGACTGTTGAGTCTGGAAAATTCCAGATTTGACGTAATGTGGGTACGCGTCAGTCTTGCCAGTACGGTATGATTTTATGCGTGTTTATACCGCTCACCAAACCTCAGCGAATCAGACTCATCCGAGCTATTTAAACATTTAAGCGAAACTATTGATGACCTATTACCCCGCTATCCTTTGGCCGAGTTTGTTGTTCTGGGGGACTTCGCTTCTACGATTCGTTCTTGTGTTCATCAGCTCGGCTGTGGAATGATCTGCCGGCCTCTGTGTTTCCTCCATCCTATAACATGGGTCTCTTCAAGACCCAAGTTCACTCCTTCCTATCCTCTGAAAGACCCTCCACACAGCATCCCCAAAGATGATATAGGCCTTGAGGGAATTTTTTTTCCTCAGGGTCTCCTGTGTCGAGTTACTGTAAAATTTTTTTTAAAAAAGCTTAAAAACAGTTTTCAATTCGATACAGAGGGAGTCACTTATTTCAAAATTGAACTCATATTTTCTCTGTTGAATTTTGACTTTGTCTACATCAAGCCTCAAGGGAAAACCCAATATATCTACTATTTACGCATATTCTTAGTCGCCTAGTAGGTATTCAAACGTGTTTTTTTTTAAATACATTTATGTGAATATTGTACGAGAGTCCCAACTGCATAACGATCGCATCTCAAATACGTTATTTTCGTTGATTACAAAAATTTAGAAAAAAATACAATAACGAATTGTGATTACGAATATTTTTTTCATAACTGTTTAAAATGTACCATTTTTGGTAGGCCGCCAAAACGACATGTTCGTTTTTATTCGTGAATATGGCGTTGCTGACGTCACGCCGACCAACGTCGGTGACAGCCGTCTTACCAGTCAGTAGCATTACGGACACCACAATGGCGTTATAGCCAGTTCGAATCGTTTCGGAATGTGCGGTTTTAGATCGCTATTTAAAATTAATACTTATGAATGAAAATGTAATAATTACGTAATTTTAATGCGATAAGCTATATCAGAAATAAATAAAACCTTAAATTTTCCACACATTTTTGACAGTATCAACTAAAATAAGAGGGACAGGGGGCGAGTTAGGCACGCCGACAAAATAAGTAAAATAGCAAGTAAGTAAAAAAGTTCGGATTATTTACAAAATTCTAATATGTTTTTAGAATATATAGTTTGACCCTTTTTATAAATGTTTTGTAATTTGCTTACGGCGTTCAAAATCACGCGACACAAACGTGGACGGCTGTGAACTAAGATGGTGCCAAAATGGTTGTTACGTGACCATTCATTCGACCACTTCGACGGCCTCCATGGTTGAGGGGCAAGGCTCTCGACTACGAATCCGAAGGTCGCGGGTTCAAATCCGGGCAAGTAAATTTTATTTAATTAATTTGTGCTGTTTTACAATTAATTCTTTTAAAAATAATCTATAGCATATTTGCGTACGTTCCAGAGTTGAAGATACTCTCAGTATATCCCTGGTGAAAGACCACCATTGAATTGAAACTTTGCTTGAAATGGCTTTTAGTCGTCTTTGGTGACCAGATCTAAATAGCCAGGTGGGATGCCATAGTCTGGCTCCAGACGATTGGGAGCAGTTGGGACTCTTGTGCAGTATTCATATAAAAAAAATAGCCTCCAGCCGTCGAAATCAAAATTAGGGCAATTTTATTAATTCTAACGTCAGGGAGTTGACGTCTTTTTTATTCTACTTCTTCCCCACTTCCCTGAGCTTCAATACATATCGCACTCTGGGATACCATAGTCCCACTTACTCCAGGTAGATTGGTATACTTAACATTAAAAAATAACCATTTCTTACTACAAATTAAACCGTTTGCCTCAAAGCAAAACACTCTGGCCATTGCCCAGTCATTTTGAATTATGACCACAAATATCTCACACGTATAACAAAATTTCTTATCTTATCATTCAAACATGTTAATTTCGTATTCAAGACGGTATGAAATATCTCTCGTGAGAGATATTGTGACCGCTGACAATTTCGTAAGATATGCCCAGTGCCGACCCCCTGGCAAGCCTGACAGAATGTCACTCAATCGGCGGTGTGAATGAAGTTATTAATGGGGTCGAACCCGCGCCTTCACCATTGGGCGCATTGAGTAATGGAGTGACACATTTCTCATACGATAGGATGAATGCAAAGTCACATTGACGAAAGTTCCAGCAGGTGAGCCCTTGTGGGGCCCTCCACACTGGCCTTGAAAAATTATGGTTACAAATATTCTCAAAACTTCTAGCTCTGAAGTAACTTAATGTTTGCATAAAATCTTGGAAGGCTATTTAACCAACAATTTTTATCACAGGTTCACCATTGCATTTTTAAGCCAACCAGTTTCGCTTAGATCAAGCTGCGTCAGGGCAAATATAAAAGAACTAAACAAACCGATTAATACAGAGTTATCGTATATATAGGTACAGAAAAAGAGTGATAGAGGATAATACAAAAAAGGAGAAAGTAGAATAAAATATTAAAGGGGGGTAATCATAACACATATTATAACAACAAAATAGTTAATAAACCAGTTTATTGGGGACATAATGAAGTCATCAAAACAATTTAATAATAAAATACAGAATATAATATTAGTGAAAAATAGACTATACATAATAATTAAATAAGGTGAGTGAGACAACATAAGACAGGTATCCTTAACGACATATGAAGGGATGTAAATAATTGAATGGGGAAGGATTAACAGGAGACATGTTTAAAATCGTACTACGGAATAAATTTGTTTGATTATTAAGTAGGTTATCTGATAATTTTAAAGTAAAAAATATATGCGATAACTCCGTACTTTAGTTGTTATATTTGCTCTGACGAAGCTTGATCTAAGCGAACCCGGTTTACGTAAAAATACAATAAATTAGTGTTTCACAACAAAGTGTTTGTTTTATTTAATATAATGTCAAACCACAAAGTAATACTTGCTTCTTATGAAAAAAGAAAAAAAATCTTTGAAGAAAAAAAAGAAAAGTTTGCAGGACGATCGAGAATTTGCACTGAATGATTGGTTTATCCTTTAAATATCCCACTTTAAATTGTTTTAAAATACTTTTACTTCTATCTTAACTTATTTTTTCCCGACATGTAGGAATATAAAAAATATTATAATATATAACAAATGTCGACAACCATAATACGGGCATGCGCTTAGTTTGGTAGTCAAATATAATCTAAACTCTTTACCAAACTTATAAATACGACAAAAGAAAATTATAAAAAAACTTTAACAAACTGCATATAAAAAAATAAACTGCACGCAGGTACGGCACGATTAGTGATAAAATGTCTATTGAAAAATGCCTGTGTGCCTGTTGCTACCTGCTGAAATGGCCTCTAAGATTTACTATTTCGACAGCCATCATACATCTGAAGCACGGCAACAGTAGTGACATCTATATTTCCTAAATATTCCGGTTTTCCATAATAGCATCATTCCTTCCATTGTTCGGCTAGATTAGACTATATCACTTTGTTCCGTGTTCAATACATATTACTTGTTATCTCGTGTTTTAATTTATTTAGTTGTGTAAATATAATCATAAGCTTTTATAACCGCTATTCAAATAAATCGACTCCCGTTAACCGTGGGTAAGTCGCGTCCGTTATATTAAATACACTCAAAATGATAATAGATTTCTAAATGATCATAGATTCCTAAATGATTATGAATTCCTAAGTGAGCATGGATTCCTAAATATCCATGCAAATAGTTTACTTTACTAAGATTCTGTAGTTCTATAATAAACACCTACCTACCTAATTAAAAAATATATTAATGATGATTTTAAACTTTCTGATATATAAGCCATGGAATAAATTATATTTCTCCCAAAAGTAGGCCCATCGACCGAGATAACCAAATCACATCACTTAAGCTACCAGAGCTTATTATGAGAAGTCATCATTGAAAAGGTGTTTTTAACCGTGCCTTCCATCTTGATGATTTGTCACTTCAATAGCTTTTGAACTCGGTATTATAATATTTTCCAAAGAAAACAAATGCCGTCAATAACTATCGAGAATACCTATGCTTACAACTAACACGCAGTGATATAAATGACTGGCAACTTGAGTCTTGCCTCCTTATCAACCAAACTATCCTTATAACAATGTCATGTTTTGTACAGCAAAGACCAACCTTGCGTATTCCACATCGTTGCAAGAGTCTATTATATTTTTATGAATGATTATTGATGCCCTGCCGCGGTCGTTTTTGGAATATAAACCTTACGATGATGAATTTCATTTTTTTTGTACGTGGATATCAAAAGGTTAAATAATTATGATTGACTGCGAGGGAATTTAAATTTGAATGTCGTTGATTTGAATGTCATATTGCAAACATTGAGTTAGATTATTAATGGTAGGTCTTTAATATCTATTGGATGCCATGAAAGAACTATCGCCTTATACTTACATCGATTCTATTTCTGATTTTTACTTCAATGACGTCCATTATGGACATTCCAAGGGTCGCTTTCACCATTCAAAATAGGGCGAACGCTTACATTCCTAAAAATGTATTTACCCTTAGCGAAAAATTTACTTAAGGGGATTCAATTTTTTAACGAAATCACGCACTCCTTACGCACATGGTGATATGTTTAAAACATCCGCTTAACGCCTGCCTTGGTTTATGCAAAAAAAAAAATAGCCAAAATGCATTTTTTTATTTATTTATAGTTCATTCACAGATATTTAAATGTTTTCAAATCATCCTTTAAAGAACTTAATTTTTCACATTACACAATAAAATCGTATAAAAAAAAAACTTATTACAAAAATGCTCGTTTAAATGAAAGAGTACGGTGTCTTTTTCTCGCAGTATTTAATTAAAGCATCTATAATATTTCTAGGAAATCAATTTATCAAACCAAAACCACCTGATTTGCATTACTTCGCGCATTGTATCGCCGTAATTCCATTTTTTTACTGTATCCTTGAGGTGATTTTCTCACGAAAACGGCGCTATAGAAATAATCCATTTATTATTATTATTACTTGAGATTTAATCAAAGATCTAATCTGCAAATCGTAAAAAATAAATTTGCTCCTCTGCTACCTTAAAATAAATACGTTTTT
This sequence comes from Halesus radiatus, assembly GCA_022606495.2. Classification (NCBI taxonomy): domain Eukaryota; kingdom Metazoa; phylum Arthropoda; class Insecta; order Trichoptera; family Limnephilidae; genus Halesus; species Halesus radiatus. The sequence continues at coordinate 25,672 of JAHDVE020010140.1, forward strand.
ATGTTACTTTATTTGTTTTTTTTTTATTTCAAATAAGACGTACAATGAAGTTGCACTCCGGTGAGTTATTAATCAAACTCACTATAGGACTATAAATTATCGGTACATAATATTTGATTTTACAAAGTTTTCAAAGCAATTATGAGTATGAAATAAAAAAAAACATATGAACAACAGGAAAATATCATGAAAAAAGAACGGGCTCAAAATAGAGACATCTTTTTTTAAATTACGTAAAAATACATGAAATTTTTTTTACAAGACAGAGAAAAAATAAAATACCTATATCGGAATCTACAAAGTTTAGCAGGACGGTTATCAGAACAGAGTATTTATAATAAATTTTCAATCGATTTCTATGATAACACAATAACATCAATAGAAACCTTATAATGAATTTCTTAAAAGGAACATAGAAGTCAAAAATATGACTACGAGCTGTTTGTTTTATGTCACTAAGGAAAAAGGTAAAAGGCACAAAAATCGCTTGGCAAGCGGAAATATTTGTTATAAGCGCAAAAAGCAGTTTAATTTATTTTATGAATAATTTTATAAAAAAGGAAAAAGTCACAATAATCTTAGCTATAAAGCAATATTTTTTTAACTTGTTTCTTATGTGAATTCATAATTTAGTATTTAAAAAAATATTATTTACTAGTTCACGCTTATATTTTTTATAACGTATTTAACGGCCTCCGTGGTCGAGGGGTAAGGCTCTCGACTACGAATGCGAACGTCGCGAGTTCAATTTCCGGCGTGCGCAAGTAAATTTTATTTGATTAATTTTTTGTTATATCTCGGTTTGTTCATTTAAAAAATATATATATTTGGGCACGTTCCAGAGTGGAAGACTTGGCGAAATACCACCATTCAGAATTGAAGAGCTGCTTGATATGCCTTTAACGACGTGTTTGTTGACAGGATCTGAATAGCCAGGTATTTCCCCACCTTCCTCCTCCCCTTATCCTTCCCTTTCCATTATCTTCAACCTCAATTTCCCAATTGGGGATGCTTTATTCTCATGAATCAATTAAGAAAACATTTCCATTTAATGCGGTGTAAACAAATTCCAAATAATTGTGTACCATTACAATTATTTTCTCAGTGAATCGGTTTCACCGGTAATAAACCATTTTAGTTACCATGAAAATTAAAATCGGTTGGGGGTAAATAGAATCATATAAATAAGTCATCTCAACAATAGCCCTGAACGCCGAAACAGCTGTCACAATAATAAAAAAACTAAAATCATTGCAGAACTTAATTGTAACACTATTAAAATTAATTTAGTTTAAATTAAAATAAATAAAATAATATTGGATTTCCACGAATTAAACATAATTACATTATTGAACGATTTCACCCTGAGTAAACGATAACTGACCTTCCTTCGGGCACACGAGACAAGTATACGTTTATACGTTTTTCTCAGTGTATTTATCATCCGGTGATATCGTCGCTTTTAGACATACGATTTTTTTCTGCAGCATCAAAAAGCGCCAAATAAAAAGTTTTTAGTGGTTAAAAAATTGAACAAAACAAACCAGCCACTGTACAAAAAATTCTAACAATAATGCCCATCCGAATGACGAAATAAAATGTTTAATATTATTTGAAATTTAACGGTTTCCTTTCTTCTTCCGAGCCAAAACCACACAATGTGTTCTGGTCCAAATTTAAAAAACGTATCCAGTGTTCGGACTTGCCAACAGAGGGCAATAAAAACTTTAATGACAGCTCTTCCATTTGTCAAACGCGCCGATTATAGAAATTTAGAGGTTGAAGCCGAATGATGAAATGTGTGATCAAAAATATTTTTTAAGATGGCCGACTGTCACAATGATAAATTTACCAATTTTTATTATTTATTGATTTCTATTGCAGGGTTTTGGGTTAACAATAATTGGACTCTTATTAAATTCCAATGCCTTTGTCTCAAAAATTCTTACATCATTACTGAAACTGCAGATGTTTAAGAACGTGCGTATAATTAAGGAAACTGCGCATGATTTTTATGAACATGTCTTGTTTTAGAAGAAAAGGTATAAATTTACCTAACGATTTTCGGGTATACATACTTATAATTAAATTTTTTAAAAGAAATAAAGAATACTACTCAATAGTCTCGCTGTTACCTAGTAGAACATTAAAAAATACCATTCACAACTAAACTAAAACTCCCTGAAACATTTCTTTTTGCTTTCCAAATTGCTTAAATTAACTCAACCAAAATTTTACATGGAAAGATTTATTCATACTCGTATGTACATTTTTTGGTAAATTACAAATATCGTGTTTCTATTCTTTTCTTAATCAATGTCTTTATTAAATTGGCAGACGAAACACATCCTTCACTTTTCACTCATCGGTCAAATAATTTTTCCGTCCAGCTCCGGACCACACAATGTGTCCATGCGAGAAAAATTCAAAAAAGGAACGCCGAATTCAAATAAGGAACAGAACGCCGTGGGCCAATCACTGATGATTCTTTTTTTAAATTTATAGAAGACCGTCTTTTCGAAATTGGAATAAATTTGAATATTATCGCAGTAAAGATAATGTCGTAGATCTAATGGTTGATATATTGTAAAGTAAATTATAGGTTTGAACTCTTTCCCACCTATTCACTGAAAAGGAATAATTTTTATGACAAATGAATACATTAGATGTATTCATAGGAGCACTTACCTACCTAGTTTTAATAAAATTTTGTGGCTTGAGCGTTTAGTGACTGAGTAATCCAGATCATCGTGTTCCTAGGCAAGGGCTAAAATCCATTAAAAATGTATTGTCATTGACATGGAATACGAATTGCAGTTAAACAAAAAGTCTTTAAGCATAAGGATAAAGACAATTTATAATCCTTAAAACGAAACGGGATCGGGCCCCAGATGCTGCGGGTTCAATCTATGGAACCTTACTCCCTCATCATTGTACAACTTCGACCATTTTCATATATCGATGTTGCACAAAAAACATATTCACTTATAAAAAAAATACTTTTAATAATTTTTAAGTAAAATTCAATAACGAACTCCGGTACAATTAAAAAAAAATATGAATAATATCGTACAAACTTAAATACCTTAGAAAATATTATATTCTCTTTATGGTAAACCATAACTAAATATAAGTAATGTAATTATTTATCCTTTTAAACTTTAACTCAAAGAATAATAATAGTATTGACATTATTATAATATCCGCATTGATAATTGGTTTGCTCATGAATACTCTAATTTCTTTAAAAAACAATAGTTGTTTATATTGAACAATAATTACAGAGCTCAAAGTCACCCAAATTAAGTTAAAATTTCGTCTAATAATTAAAATACAAAAAACATTTAATTTCCATACTAATCCAAAAACAGAATACGCACATGACGTCAGATGTTACAAATGCGATGGTACCAACATAACAAGGAGTTTTGATGAGATGTTTTTTATTCACTTTTAAACAACGATTTATAAATTCTACGTATAATTAATTATATATAACGAAGTTATATATTCAGAATCGGCGTTTGATGATCTATATGAGTATATATTTTTTAAAGCGATTATATTTTTCTCCGGAGTTCCTTATTGGGAACTGATCCATTTACACCTTTTAAATGTATGTATTTGTTCATGTAGGCAGTTACTAGGCATCTTTGACAAAACGAAGGCTTAACGAACCACAGAACACAGAACGCCTTTCTCGACCAACCGTTGGTTGTTGGATGTTGAATGTCCTTTCAGGGCGCAGACGCAGGTGGAACGTGACAATAACATCTGCGGGCAGTTTGGCGGTAAGGTTCATTAGTTCGTTTCCTGGTCAAGGTGCCAGGTTCAAAACCTCTTTATTCTCAAATGTGGCAAAAATCAAGAAAACGTGAAAAGGAGTTACCTTATTTCCTTTTGAAAGAAAGACAAAAATATTTCCGGGACATGAATAACCTAGCAATATTTTAATTCCTCCCACTTCCATCATTATAAGCGGATAATGCCGCTTGCATAATGATGGATTACTTAGCTCAGGAGGAGATTGAACCCGGGAAGCCTGAGTGGGAACCCGGCGCTTTGAATAACTCGGCTACTAACCGGTAAGGTACAATCAAATAACTTAACGTCAGTAACTAAAATAAAATACAATTCAATATTTCTCAACTACAGCACTAAATGTATGAGCCTACCTATCGAAAATGAAAAAAAACTAAAAAAGCTTTAAAAAATTTAAAAAAATCATTTTGTAGGTACCAAAGAGTTCTTCTAAACTAAAAGTTGTTTAATTATTGAAGATAATATTAAAAAATCTCAAATGAAATATGAAATAGAAAAAAAAGGTAATGGTCGTATCTAGCAATCAAACCCAGGACATCTGTCTTATTGGGACAACACTCTACCACTGAGCTAATGAGACCTAACTATCTATCGTCATTTTTATCGATATCACCGAGAAAATGAGATCTATTTATTTTTCCTCATTTTATCGATATCGCATTTGATATATTTATATCACATTTTATTTTTCCGGGTTAACATTCTACCACTTAGCTAATGAGACCTAATTATTTATATCTCTACAGATACAGATTTTTTAGTAAGTACCTATCGCTTACCAATATAGATTTTTTAGTAATTACCTTTCTCTACCCATATAGATTTTTTAGAAGTTTTTTTTTCTGTTCTTTTAATCCTCCATAGCTTATTTAGTTGCGGTTTTCTCTCTTTGTTATTTAATTCCATTAGTATTCAGTGAAAAACCGCAACTATATATAATGTCATATGAGAAAACTTCTAGACATATGCGAATCGTACGTTATTAGTCACGGGCTAATGTATAATGCAAAAAAATCATCACTGCTGATTTTCAAAGCAAATACGGGTCCTGCTGTCATTCCGCCCATACGTCTCGGCGGAGCCAATCTTGAAATCTGCAGCGAAATCAAATACTTGGGGCATGTCATCACTGATGACCTAAATGATAAAAATGACATAGAACGCCAAAGAAGAGCGCTGTGCGTACGCGCCAACATGCTCGCCAGAAGATTTAATAGGTGCAGTTCTCCGGTAAAAAAGCAACTATTCCAGACATACTGCATGAGCTTTTACACTAGCGAACTATGGACTAGATACACACAAGGCGTCATGGACACACTCCGAGTGCAATATAACCACGCTTACAGGGCGCTGTTCGGCCTCCCTTGGAGATGCAGCGCCTCGCAGATGTTTGCAGAGGGAAGGGTGCATGGGTTCGCTGCTTTGATGCGCCACAGAATAGCCGGGACGAGTCAGCGCTACCGGAGATCGGAAAACACGCTTGTCCAGGCCGTCGCCCAGTGGCATGGCGCGCCCCTACATCGTAGATGGAGAATTTCCCTCAGGCCATTGTAGCATAAGTGAAATATGTTATTTTAATTTAATTTTTTTATTTTATTTTTTTTTTGTTTTTATATTATATTTCTACAATGTGTAATTTTCTATTCTTAAAATGTATTCTTTTTATATGGCAGACAGAGTATTGCACTCACCGCTTTGTTCTGCTGAAATAAAACATTATTATTATTATTATAATATTCTCATGCTCTGTTGTTATTTGTACCTACTTTATATTTTATTATTTACACCCTTAGTTTCTAAATTGTTATTTTATAATACCTGCTCATGAATATTTTATGTCATAGTTTTAATTTGCATATTGAATATATATATTATAATAACAGATATACTATGTAGTATATCTGTTATTTTACAATTACCTTAGGTTAGGTTAGTTAGTGTAGAGCGCACTTGAGGTGAACTTTCACAAAACTGCGCTATAGAAATTAACTCTTATTATTATTATTATTAGTAAGTACCTATCTCTTACGAATATAGATTTTTTAGTAAGTATCTACCTGTACTTATATTGGTTTTTGTAGAAAGTACCTATCTCTACCAATATAGATTTTTTAGTAAGTACATATCTCCACCAATATATTTTTGGCCAAAGGCACAAAAGAAAATCACCTTCAACATTGTTGTAAATATCAAACATAATCAATTTATCACGATAATTGCAAACGAGATACAATGAACTCAATGCTCTTGTCAATCAAATGCCTTCGAAGGTAATGTGAAACGCCAATCAAAAATAATATTGGTACGTTTTCTGTAAGCATCTTAACAATAAGCAAGGTGATCCAGTTCTAGGGATATGACATCACCTTTAGGAAGTACCGACATAGTTTTCTAAGAACCGCCTTAATTTTTACAGCAATAAAAACAAAAACGGATTTTTTTAATGTCTTTCCTTATGATGTAATATTTTGTTAAGGCGATGCAAGGGGACGTAATGCAAAATCATGTGTTTTTGGATCGAAAATTTGATTTGATGATTGCAAGCAGAACGCACCTAGACCTATGGTTTAACCGCCATTTTTTTAATGAGTCTTTTTATAGGCCTAAAAAAAATAAAGTATCAAACGTTAAAAAAATGATTGAACTGCAAACTCTCCTACTTACGAACCCTTTTTTGGATAATGTCGTATTGTTCATTACCGCTAATTAAGTTTTTTGTAATACGACTGAAAAAGATTTTAATATTTATGCCTCAGCTCTTTGAAATACAATAAAACACGTATTTGGTGATATTATTTTTTTTTGCGTAAATTAAAACGTGCGTTCAACTTTTTCGCCACCGGCATAAGAGGAACGGCAGCGTTCAGTCATTCAGTTTGGATGGGTATTTTGGCCACAAATCCAAAATTAAGTTATCTATGAAACAGGCAGCGCAGCCGTTCCTCTTAAGGAGTTAGTAATTTAGTTCGAATTTTACGAAGTTAATCCTCTTAACAATAGAGTAATTTCAATTCATAATGACGAAAACTCGTATTTTTCTAATGAAGGAACCGTTAACTAGGGTGAAGCGAACCACGTAGAATGGAGTTTTTAGCCTGCTGCGTGGTTGTATAGAGTTATTTTGGAACGCGAAAGTCTCTATGTTCCTGATGACTATCTAAGACAGTGTCATCATAGATTATTCTATCTTTCTGCTTATAGTACCAATCTGCCAATTAATATTTCTCACGGTGGAGGGGAGTATATTGCCCCTGAATAAAATCTATTCATATATTGACATTTTTTGCATCAATATGGTTCCACGGAGGGATCAACTGTCCGAGGGATCAATTGTCACAGGGATCAACTATCGGAGGGATCACTGTCGGGGGGATCAACTGTCGGGGGGGATCAACTGTCGGGGTGCCAACTGCCGGGGGGTCAACTTTCGGGGGACCAACTGTCATTGAACCAGCTCCTCCAGCCAAAGTGATTCCCTCTACACTCATTTTTGTTATAATTACTATGATTATTCAATTAAAAAAAAGTAAATTATTAAAATAAACACAATAATTCGAATTGTTTTAAGAAAAAGTCAATCTTTGTATCGTCAGTATTTTTTTCAGAATATTAAATTCAGTGTTATATTATTACTACAGGTTTGTGACATCAAGAAAACCTCGAAAAGTCATACCAGTTTTCACTGGTAAAGTTGACTACATGTTTCTAAATGAATGCGATTATATTTTCGTATTCATACTATTTTGTTTGAAAAACTCATTAAGACATGAAGTTTAAAATTGAATAAAAGTTAAAAATATTGTGTTTACCATAACAATTAGAAACATGGTAATATTGTTTTACCTGTATCATTAAAGTGACTTTATGTGATTTATTAGTCATAAAATTGAATGAATTTTAATTCGCGTAATAAGTGATAATGCCATAAAATTAATTACGTAAAGAAAAATTCAAGGTCTGTAAAATTCTGTATCTAATTGATTATTTATGAACGACTTACAATTAATAAATAAAGCCGAAATAAAACGACGCTGAGAAATTTGCATGCGTTAATGTTATTCATGTCCTAATAAATATTTTGTTTACCACTAATTTAATAAATAAATATCTACGTGTTTCGAAAACAATGGTTTCTTCGTCGGGATACAATGTATGCTGAAAAAAATAATGACGTATAAGTATAGATAAAATTGTAACATAGACAATAATAACAATTTTTTTAAGTGATGCCACAAGTCTATTGAAAAAGTTTTTTTAATGTTGAGTAGTGTTGTGAATATACGGGATCCACCACCGCAGGGATATTGGGAGTCATATACAAATACAGGGGTGGGGATGGGGAATATTGGAATGAGAGGGGGAAGGCTAACTAGCTGGATCATCAATCGACCTTGAAAATAACGATTGCTGAGTAATTTGGAAAAAAATGCAATTTTCATAACCAGGACACTTAATAAATTAACATTAAGCTTACGTTAAAAAAACGTAATTTGTGCAGCTAACGAAGGAAAATCTCTTGAAATTTAAGAAGGAAGTGACGAAATACGTAAGTGCAATTTTTAATGTCGATTTAAAGTTTAATTTGTAATTCTTATTGTATATTGTGACTTAAATTGTAAAAATGAATGTGTATACATATTATTAGAATACATGTAACCTAAGTATGTGTGTTCTAGTTTAACTTAAAAAAAAAACATAAAATAATAGACAAAAATCAGTGAGAATAAATAAAAAAAATAAATGAAAAACATAAAAATAAATAAAATTAAATAAAATAAATAAAAATAAATAAAAATAAATTAAATTAAATAAAAATAAATAAAAATAAATAAAAATAAATAAAAATAAATAAAAATAAACAAAAATAAATAAAAATTTATACAAATAAATTAAATAAAACAAAAATTAACAAAATTATAAAAATTAAATAGAAATAACCAAAAATAAACAACAAAAAAATTATTATTATTTTATTAGACTTCACTGCTTTTGCAATTCTTAGATCCTTTGATAAAATCAGTGTTCCTTCTTTAGGGTAATAATATTATAACCATTCTTACTAATGAAGTTTTAAAAAGGAATAACGATTAAATCAACAACTTCGTTATATATAGGTTCCCAAACTTTATTCCGCGTGAACCCCCCCCCCCCACCCTCTCCCCCCAGCCAGTCTGTCCAAAACTTAGGTACAATACTGAACAATTGATATTTATTCACTGCGCGATGCTCTGCGCCGGTACAAAATTTTATAAAAACGTGCCTTTTTGGACGCGATTCGCTTTAAGTGCTTTAGTATGCGTGCAGTCTGAATAAACTCGTGGACCCCCATTTAAATCTCGTAGATCCCCGTTTTTTGTTCTCCCTGTAATGGACAGTTGCAAAACATATCACAGTAGGCACATAGATAAAATAGATAGCCTTCAAGAAATACAGAAATTAAATTTTTCATTTGTCTCACGAACAGATACAGGAATAACTAAGTGTAACTACCATTCCTCACATTCACTGATATTTATACTCTAGACACATATCTTAATAATTGTTGAGGATGTATGCAATAATCGTCTGTTTGTATTTGTATTCTGAGCAGTTGAACATATCTGCTATATCTTATGTATTACCTTCTGCGAGAAGAGTCTAGGAACATGAGAATTTTTGAATGTTACAATTGAATAAAATTTAAAACGAAAAGTTCTAGCTGTAATATTAAATTTAATTAAGCTGACCATATCAGGGCTGTCTATAATAACAGTTTCACAGCTTCGTTTACTATCAAAGCAATGATGTAGTTCAACAACCACTTGGCTAAGACTACATTGTGTTATGAAGCGAGTCCCTAACAAACTAAAATTGAAAAACCGCGGACCAGGAATTAACGATAAATAAACATGAGTTGTCTATGGCCGCTTCCTTTGGGAGAGGGAGGGGGTAGGCCGACGGCGAGGGAGGGAGTTGAAAGGACAGGGGAGACCATTCTTGTGGAGAGATCCGACCTGTGCACTGCTTCGAGCTGTCCGCTGCCTACCTGCTTCCATCAAGGGTTCCGTTCCAATTTACTTAGTTATTCATTTGCCTTTTGCTTTTAGATAAAACTGAAATCATTTAAACTCATTCAAATTCTGTCTATTTTTTAATAACCTGCAGTCGTTCACAGAAAGGTTAAAGCTTTTCCTAGAGCCTTTAAATTCCGCTATAAATATATACGCCTGCCTACCAGGTATTTTATATAGCAAAAGAGAGTTGTTTTTATTTTGAATTTCCCTATTCCCGTTCATATGTATCTATTTATTTATCTATCTATCTATTTATATGTATTTGTTTTTATTAATGATAACTAAGCGGTAATTTCGAGAATCGCCCATCAACGAACTGACAACACGACTAAAAGACGGGTGTATTACATTCTCGTATACATCCCTCTACCCTGAGAAGAGCTAGTTTGGGGATATTTTATATATTAGATCTATTGGTGAACTTTACTAAGATTGCCAATACAAATGTGCATACGTAACGGAACGAGGTTCTGTGGCCTGTGACTGTGGCCTGTGACTGTGGCCCGAGGTTCTGTGGCCTGTGACTGTGGCCTGTGACTGTGGCCCGAGAAATTCGGTACTGTGACAATTGTTTTAAAAGTGTTGCTATTCAGGTTACCATGGCGGTTGGTCACCTTAGTCATGAACATTTTAAATTTTAATGCAAAAGGGAACATCATTAAAATTGATTAAGTGTGTGACGATATGCGTGGCAATTATACCCACCATAAGACTTGAAAGCACATAATTTACACGTAAACCGTGCATATTCGTATCCCCCAAACGAGCAACATAACATTGCAAGTAAATCAAACAATATAATAAAAGGGTTAACATCACTGGAACAGTGATATTAACAAAACAGCGTAAATTCAGATCCCTGTTTAAGTATAAACATTTTACTAAACAAAAAACTTTAACATCTGTGGACAATTGTATTAAAGATTATCTTTTTATTTGCATATGTTATGTCCACTTTATCAAAATGTTGTTTCATTACGTCTCTTGTAAATTAACGCCTAGTTTCGTGATATAACTTTTGATGAGGTGATCAGAATTTAAATTGGAATTATTTATTTTGGTTGGTTTCCGTTCCCACAATGTTGTCATCTTCGAAGCATTGATTGAACGAGTAACAAATTAAGTTTTTCCTTAACAGCAGGTGTTTTCCCCACAGCAATTAGTGTGGAACAAATGGGTGAAGGTTTTCACAGCAATCTTTGTTCGGTTAATTCCGGGATTATCATTTACACTAACATCGCAGGTGCCCCATTATAGTGGAAAAGGTGAGAAAAATAAATAACTTACCTTTACAGATATTTACAATACAAAAGGTACGCTGAGAGGATGGAACACAAGACAATGTTGTCTGTGTACACACTTTTTGGTTCATAATCATTTGACACTGTGTAAAATTGACTAATAATAATAATAATAATAAAAGGTAATCATAAAATGGTTAATTTTATTACAGCGCCATTTAGTGATTAGCATCATGTCAAGGGCATTTTAAATTTTCTTGTTAAAG
>JAHDVE020010141.1:0-23594 GCA_022606495.2 Halesus radiatus
CAATATTAAAGTTAATCAAATAATTCGGGACGACTTTCACTTTTACTCAATGTTAATATTAACAGTGCGGTTGAGCATAATTTACTTCTAAAAAATATTGACTTGACTAAAGCTTTTGAATTTTTTGTCATTGTGCGAAACCTTACTAAAAAAATATGATAAAATATAATTAAGATCAGTATTAATTGGTGAAAGCGGTAGGTCGATACTTTAAATACACAAGGATTTTTTTTATGAAACAGAGTCGCCGCTATATCTAATCAAAAATATATAATATAACAAAAACATTTATTACACAAAAAGTTATTTTGCATATTTTATTTTAACATATTATATAATTTTAGCAATTGATAAAATATTATTTATAAATTGGTGAATACTAAGTATATTTTTAAATTCATTTATTAATAATGACGCCACAAAGTGGATACTAATCATTTGAAGGAATTATAACTGATAAAACGGTCACTGCTCAGCTATTCATTCCGGAGCACGGAGTGTATAGCTAAGCAGTGTACTGTTACTGGTACTTAACTTGTCCTCAACATTAAAATGAAGCCATCTTATTTTTTCTTTAATATTTATATTTTCAAAGGAAATTAGATCCCTTCATTGCATCCTCTCCAACCCTGTAATCCAAAGTCACCCATCCCAGCATTGGCGATTCCACACCTCCTGACATCCCTTAGTCATAATGGGCGCCAATTTATTAACGGCCTCCGCTTGCTACCTCTGCTTCAGCCCCCCTGCAGAACGGGCGGGACGGCGCGACGCCAAAAGGTTCATTTTTACATTCGTCGGCGTCGGCATGGTAACTGGTAACACAGGTACGAGTATGGTGGTAGGAATTTATATTCACAGGTAGGCAGGGCTGGGATAAAAAAATAACATCTCATTCAGAGTACGTATTTTGATTCCATAAAATAATAGATTACCCAAGTAACCTACCAGAAACAAAATTGCACACACATCATTCTAACGTTCAGGCACTTGAACAGCATACGTATGTTCGACCAGTCAGGTTTTCGTGATACATAACAGGAACACACATTCACAGTAATTTCATCCACGTGCTAACCTTAATTTCAAGAGCAATATATGCATACATATTAGGAAGGTACTGTTAAAGTTATGAGAATTCTCTGGACAGATCGAGAAAAATGATTTAAGTTTAAAAAATGGTCAAACTAAAGTAGTGCTGAAATACACAGTGATACGCGGAAAAATAAATTTCCGTAGAAGAAGAACCTTTCTGCTGATGTAAGAAACACCCATATAAAATATCCCAATAAACAAATCCAATGATAAAACAAATCTGAAAATTTCACAACTACCTAATGTTAATAATAATAATAATACTTGGACGATTTATATAGCGCCGTTTTTATGAAAAATCACCTCAAGGGCGCTGTACAAATTGTAAGAGCCTTCAATGTGCTTATTGGATGATAAATTTCCGTATAATTTTATTTAAAAAACAAAATTCGTCTAACTTCGTAGATTCTATATGAAGCTTATGTTTAAGAAATAACCTAAAAGTTATGGACGTCATAAAAACGAATAATAATCACCCATTACTAATTGAGGCTGAACAACAACATTCCAACAAAAGAAATACTTTTGTTATTTGCAGCAGCCCTGTTTATTGTTGCGTAAGAATCAGATAAGGGGATGAAGAATCCCCAACCCGCTGCAACCCCGCGACGTCTGAAAAATTCCACTTAAAAATATTTGTAATTATTTTATAAAATTTTGGAGATCTACATGCACAGCGTGTAAACCACAGCGACAGAAAATACTGGGCATATAATTTTGCGAGTACATTCTGGTGACTAACTAACTAACTAACTAACCATCACGGCGTTTCTCCGCAGGGGTAGGCAGAGAGGACGGACCGCCAATCAACTCGATCTTGGCATACACTTCTTGCTTCATTCACTTTCATACAACGTCTCATACATTCTCTTCTGTTATTCCGACTTCCGACATAGCCCGACTCAAGTATTTGATTCACTTGATCGTGCCACGTCTTCCTTGGACGTCCCCGGCTTCTTCTTCCATTCACATTTGCGTCATATACACACTCCTTTCTTCATTCATTCGATCTACATGCCCAAACCATCTTGGCGTCCCTTTCTTAATCTTGCTCACTACGCTTACATCAGCCTTGCATTCTTTACGAATCTCAACATTTTTCACACGATCATACATTCTGGTGTTTTCCTAAAATAACAAAAGATAAATATATGACAGCTTGTCACGAGCGGAGTTTACTTTAATTTATTCTTGGTTGCCCATAAAAAAATTATATTATGGTTTAACTTTAAGTTTTATGTCAAATCCTGTTTTTCGAAACTACACGCGTTACTTTATTTTAGTGATGATTGATTGATCTGTCAGATTAATCGATTTTGTATACGATATTCATAATTTTAACACAAGTTAAGTTCTGTGAAGATCTCCTTACTCTAAAATTAAGTTGGGAATAGCCATTGATGTAATTGTACGTGAATTGGAATAGCAAAGTGGTTAAAATAATCTTCATTTCGAAATTTCCAAAATTTTTGTTTTCTTATTTAAAATTTCCCAATGATCAATTTCTTCTGTTCAAATAAACCATGTTCTATCTGTCTATGTATATAAAGAAGATATCAGTGACGTGCACTGTTCTATGATCAAAGGTAGGCTGTGTTTAGTTTATTTAGATCAGTATTAATTTTTGTGCATTGAATATTTTAAAATGGCCATATTATTATCTTACCAGCGTAAATTTGTCAAATAGAAACAATTTATCAATGTTTGTGGCATAAAATTATAAATAAATGTATGGAAACAATCCATTTTGAACAAAAAAACGTTTATTTTCTTTAATGGTTCGTTTTTCGTAAGGTAGACACAGCTTTTCAGCCTTTTTGCACTGCACGCCACTGGAAAATAGTCCAATCGGTAGTGGAATATTGCGCTCCAATGTGGGCTAGAAGTGCGCACACACAGAAGATCGAAGTGCACCTAAATACTGATGCGCACGGTGAGTGGAACAGTTCCCTTTACTCCATTACAATGGATCCCTGTCCTCTCGAATATCGCACCGCCCACTGTAAGACTAGAGACAGCAACCCTCAGGGATTACAAAAAGGCAGTGAATAGTATTATTCCACTTCAATATGACCCTGCAAACCTCCCGGCCAGCCGCCTGACGTCCAGGAAACCGTTTTGGACTGAAGGCTCGGTCGAAACCTCGGACATGAAAAACAACCACCTTGTTGTAGACCCTTCTATTAAAATGTCAGGCTTCTTCCTCTCTAGAAAGACGTGGACATAATTAAACCTTATCCGGTGCAGTCACAGCCGTTGCGGCATATGATGCATAAATGGGGTCAAAGGATTCCGATCATTGTGAATGTGGACATATCCAAACAAGAGAACACACCGTAGAAGAATGTTCCTTTCATCATTTTCCCTGTGGTACATCTGCGCTGAACCAAGTGACTCCCGATGCCGTCTACTGGCTGAATAACCTCAGCATCCCACTATGATCTCCACCAACTCTCCTCCACCATACAAAGAAGAAAAGGTATAAAGAAGAGTGTCCCGGCCGGTGTGTATTTGTTTGTTTGTTCTACATAAAATACAGTTTTATTTCGAGCATGATGAAATTTGCACACTTGACCTCCAAAACAAGAGCAAGGTTACTGTTTAAATGAGTTTTCGAAATACCACCCCTATTCCCCTTTCCCACCCCCAAAACAGAATTTGGGTATTTCTTGTTGTAATCTTGCACAATTGACGTTCAAAATAAGAGCAAAATCACCAGATTAGGGTAGCACATCATAACATCAAAACTTTAAACTTTTAGACTAAATCATCCATAACCCCGGGCAATGTCGGGTACGTCAGCTATTAACTTATATAAAAGGATATTCAGTGTATTTTCGTAATCGCCACAAGAAAAAAATCGGATCTCAGGGGGTTAAAACGTTAAGCCGTGTATGATTTATTGTGCCCCGTAAAAGTTTTACCGATTCCTATGTTAATTTAAAAAGAAATATTAGTAATGATGAAATTCCTGACGACTTTCTTACAATAAACATTATAATGTATCAAAACGGAACTTTTACAATATGTTGCAAGATTTGAACGCCACGACAGTGGAATAAATCATTAAAAAATCGTCTTGTAAACTACATTACGTTAGAGCGAAGAAAACTTCATAATGAGAGACAGTGGCGATTTCTCCTTACTTAAGGCGATGCAATGGGAAGTAATACAAAATCGTGTGTTTTCGGTTTGAGAATTTGATGGTCTAGAAATATCATAGATGATTTAATTAAATACTGCAAGTAGAACAGGCATTTCGTTTAAAAAGGCATTTTTTGGTGTGTCTTTTTATAAGCCTAGAAAAAAATAAAGTACCAGACATTAAAAAAATATTTAAAGCGCAAACTCTCCTACTTACTAACGCCTTTTCCGATATTGTCGTATTGTGGTAAATTAAGTTTTTTAGAATATGACCATAAAACATTTTAATATTTATGCCTGAACTTTACAGAATAGAATAAAACACGCATTTTGTTGATTGTTTTTTTTTGCGTAAATCGAAACCTGTGGCCGATGTTAAGCGGGAACCTCAACCTTGTCGCCTTGTCGCATAAGGAGCGCGTGATTTCGTTGGGATTTTAGCCGGTGAATCGCCTTAACGAATGTTCACGTTTCAATTTCAAACAAACACTTTATTTGAGATGATACACGACAATTCAAATATAACATTTTCATCAAATGGCCAAACATCGCCAATTTTTTTTATTATAATTATTATTTTTTTAATATTACCATTGAACGCCGATTCTCTTTGAAAAAATATCTTAATGCTTGTCAGCTGTCACAATTTGTTAAAAAAGCTGAAATTGACCTAGAATCGGTTATTAATTTGTAGAACTACATTATTTTTTTTTTAAATTTATTATAAATCAAATTTAATAAAGTTATTATTAAGTACTGAAAATATTTTTTTATTTATTATTATTGTGGCAGCTGTTTCAAAGTTATGTTCACAGTGTGGTTAAGGCACGTTGAGATGACTTATTTATATATTTCTATTTGCCCCCACCCAATAAAAAAATGTATGGTGACAAAAATGATTTATTTCCGGTGAAACCGATTTACTCAGAAAATAATTTTGATGATGGATTTTGTATCCGGTGAGGTATTTTAAGTTGAAATCTGTTTTCCCAGAATTAAAGGGCAATGTTTTCTTAATTGTTTTATAATCATTTAATGATATTGACTTATTTAATTGTATAATATCGTTCACGTCTTGTGAAACATTCTGAGAAGTGGGAAATAAATCTTTTTCCTTCCTTTATTAATTAATGTTATATTAGGACGATTCGTTGGTTTATTAATTTCAAAGTAAATCTAATGTAAGACCATTGCTTTCCGTCAGAATAATAAAAAAATTTAAAAAAATACTTCCCGCACTTGTGCCCGAAACGACAATTGATGACAATTTTATGTATAAATTTCTACGAAACACCTCAACTTTGGATTTTATTTTATCTAAAATATAAAAGCTAATAAATTTGATTACATAAGTAATTCGTTTTTTGTAATCTTTCATTTAACCTATTGGATAAAAATGCCTACGCCTTGTTTACTCAATTTCCCAAAATAAGTATTTTATTCCAATCTCTATAATTTAGGTCGTTCGTAAGTAATGTACACGTTATTCCTCTTCTTCTGGGAGAAAATAAATCCAAAAGGCACATCTTTCCTCCGTTGATTGTTTATAATCTCGAGCATCCCAATTTACGGCTTCCATCTCAAGATAGGTTATAAAAGCAATATCGGTTTATGGTATTTTTACGGTAAGTTTTTCCGGTCGTCAAAGATACCCCGCGCTACGGAGATTACCCCACTGTACGGCAATTTCAAGATTGTGGAACTGGTGAGCATGTGAAAAAGAGACTGTGGAAAAGTGACCGTTAAATTTTGGAAAGTCATTGTGTGGTTATTAGGAGTGACTTTTGGGTACGAAGAAAATACATATATATTTTTTTAATTTTTGAATTCCAAGGATTATTTATGAGGAAAACGGGACTGGGGGGGAAAGAGGCTGATGGGAAAGTGGAAGGGTGACCACCAAATACCGCTTATCCCATTTTAAGCAACGCCAACGGTTTATTAAACCGAATAGTGGTAAATTAATTATTTTATTGAAGTTTAAAAACCTCATTGTAATATTTAATCATCATAAAGATAACTGCCAACAATATAGGTTTAAAAAATAGGGGATTATATTTACAAGGTCTTGAATTTGAAATATCATATCGATGAAGATGACATAAATTGAACTGGTCTCATTAGGTAAGTTGATAAAGCGGTTGTCCCGGAAAGACAGAGGTCCTGGGTTCAAGTCCCAGATGCGACTGATATATTTTTATTTTCTGTTTTTTTTTTGGTTTCATGTTTCATTCAGATTATGTTAATATTATCTTCTTCAATGATTGAATAGTGGCCTTTCGCCGGGGCGATCCTGAAAGTATCTACCACTTGTTATCTCAATCGAATCGAAATAGATGCCAATAAAATTTAGACAGAAAATACATGCATATTTCATGACGCCAGAGCACACCATTCGCGAGTTTTTGTTACTAAGAAAAAGATTTCCAATTTTTTAAAACTACCAAAAGGAGGTCGGCTTTAAAAAAATCGTTTTCAAATCGGCGTATATTTTGAAATTTTTGCACACATCAAGACATTTTGTGAATATAAACAAAACCTCTAGGGTATTTTCATCATTTCAGACTGAAAGAGGTACGGGATGGGTATATCACTGTGGCCATAGCCGAGACAAGGGTCGTAAAGAATCCTCACATATGTCAACAGGACAATCCGCTAGAATATTAAAAATTTCTATTAATTTCATTGAACATTAAAGTGTTCGGGACATTACCGAAGATGGGGTACATAAAATATTGCTGTTTTTCCTTACTCCGAAAAAAATATTATAACCGGACATATTTATAGATATACGGAAGATAATGCAAAAACCTGATAGATACGGTAGTGTGAAATTATTTTTGTAGATTTAATCTGAATTTATGAAGGAAAAAAAACACGTAAATTCGTCGCCCACGACACTTTAACTTAAACTTAATTATAATCACAATGTTCACCGACATAATACAGGATAGCACTACTAACTACACATATAAGAAATACACTCTACAATATATGGACTAAATTCATTGGAATGCATTGCTTAAAAAGTTGTCTGAGTTAACCTTAGTTCAATGGGGAAATGAGTCAAAATTTCTGGGTTTTGAGTTAATGGTGAAAAATGGTAAAGAAACCCTCCCTACTCATATTTCAATAAAAAAATAAGTCTAATTCGTCCTAATTGTGTAGTCAGATAATTCTTTATGGAATTATAATGAAATCAGCACATTCTTAATTCTAAAAAGAATCCGGAAAAAAAAAATATTTTTTTTGGCTCTTCTTGAAAATTGCTAAATATGAGACATGCCTATTTGTGTAGTGGGCCACGAATTTATTAGTGTTCAACTAGCGATCGTTGGATTTAGAGTCAATGTGCTTAGCGGTTTCCCCCAGACTTCATTATGATAACGATAAAAAATATGTGCTTAATTAAATGATAAAAATAATCCCAAGATTTTATTTCGGTCAAGAGAACAATATCAAATATTACAAAAGGAGTGCAAAAATGATGGCTAAAAAACGCAACAAATGTTTTGAAACCAGGACCCTTTAGGTTTGGGTCAATGAGTTAAGCGGGTTTCCCCGGGAAGTCATTATGATAATGATAAATGATAAGAAATATGTGCTTTTGTTATATAATTTCGTGAATAAACAAAATAAATAAATATCTCCTTGATTTTATTTCTGCCAAGAGAACAATATCAAATATTACAAAGGGAATGCACAAAGATGGAAAATCCAATATATCTTCCCCAAAAGGTTTCCCGAGAATTCCATCATTTTTCTATCAATTTCATACACAATATGTAGATAATAAAATTACATCCTTCTAGTAATAAAAGCTCCCGGCAGATGGCGGCCATTGACCATTTCAAATATTGCGGAAGTAGAAAATGAAGGAAGGAAGGATTACCCGGAATAATCGCTAACGACTAAACTTATTTCCTCGCTTCTGGCAGTGGAATCGGGGAACGGTGGAACAGTGAGGGATATCACCAATCTCGCTAAACAAAAATACCATCAACAATAAATAGATCAGGAAATACAGAAAGGCGAGGCTAAAAGATGAGGACGAGTGTGACAAATTCGAATTATTATTTTACTTTCACGGGCTTAATAGATACTTACATTAAAATGATATAATATTAATTAATTTTATTTAATTTCTTTAATAAATTTGTAATTAATTTGCGGTGTCATTATTAATAAAATTAATAATAAATACTTTGTGTAGATCACTGTTTAATATATAAATATCAACATGTTTCAGAAGCGATTTTTCCACCATCGGGATAAACAGTATACTAAGAAAAAGTGTAGACAAAAATGAATACAGAAAAATAAAAATGTAATAAGAGACAAATTACAAAAAAAAAATTTTTAACAATAAGTGATGAAAGTAGGTAAGTAATTAATTAAAAATGTAAAAATAATTTTATAATTAAAATTTATTTTACAACATAAAATTATAAATTTATGTTATTTATTTTTTAATATAAAAAATATTAATAAAATAACAAGTCATGTAATAATAATACTTATTACACTAATGTTTCTTTATTAACATTATTCTAAATATAGGAATGTTAAAATAAATTTAAAGGATGGCTAATTAAAAAAAAAAAATGATTGTTCATAATATTTAATGATTATTACCACTTTTCTATTTGACCTAATTGTAAACCAGTTGTATTTACACATTTATCTAACTCTCGGGTAATATTTCACAAAAGTGACTATTTGTAAAAGATATATATACATATATATAAAAAAAATTTCAATAAACTTTGTGATCAAAATCTAAACAACTGAGCTATGGTGATAAACTTTAGACCCGCCATGTTCTGCTAATAACAATCAATTTATTAATACTGTTTTGAATTTTCTCCAATAGAAACCTTAACCATTTAAACTGAGCTCTAAAATTGTCTGGAAATACGAATCACGTTTTTAAAAACCAAAGAGGTCAGAAAACGTTTTTCTTCTGTACACGAATGTCATGATTTTAAGAGGAACGGTTGCGCTGCCTGTTTCATAAATATCTTACTTTTGAATTTGAGGCCAAAATACCCATCCAAATTGAATGATATATATTTTTTTAAATTAAAGGTTTAGTGAATTTCTAGTACGTATTAGAAGTATTTTATTTATTTTTGTGTTAAATTATGAAGCAAAGGCCATTAGAAAAAATAATCGTAATTTTATAAGCAACTTATAAAATTATTTGCGGGTTTACTGTATCTTAAAAAAATATATAACCCTGTATAGCGGGATTAAATGATAAAAAAAAAATTGGTATTTTTTATCAATTCATTGCAACAGTAAGAAATTTTATTCAACCTTTTAAAATCGCAACGCCATCACAGTGTGTTTAAGTCGCTAACTTGGCCACTATCACACTTAATAGAAAGACCTCTCGAAGGTGATAGGGTGAATTTCTGTATTGTACTGGCGACTTACGTCACTGGATGCTTCAACCTACCTTCAAACGTACGGTCAAGCACCCTTAACGTAACGTTAAAATATTCAAGTTGCAGTCGAAGGATAATTTCCGGTCTCTGGTGGCCTTGTCGAAAGAAATAGAGTGATTTCTGAGGCGCTCTATCTTTTCATCCCTTAGATGTATTACTCAGAAGAGGGCATTAAATGTATCGTTACACCAATACTTCCAATGAGCTTGAAACCTCGAGTTTCTCCGTATCTCCAAATTATATTTAATGTTGGAAATAATTAATAATTTTGACTGTTTCTAGGCATCAATTAATATTTATTGGTTTGTGAACATACTGAGTAGTGGGGAATAAAAAAAATTCTTAATTAATGTAATTTTATGATTATTCATTCTTTTATTAATTTTCAATTGTTCGAGCAAATTTCATCTAAGACCCTTTCTTTCTATATGTAAGGGTTTAAGTTCGTTGTTGTCAAGCGTGATTAATCACTAAGAGATGTTCTGCGAATTTTGAAAAAAGCCTTTTATTATTTGTCATGTATATTCTTTGAATCTAGTTGAGAAAGCCCTTCCCGTCTGCCCGATATAGATAGCGTTACAGTCGACGTGGTCACAAATTTTAATTTAATTTAAATTTGAATGACACGGGTGTGTCGAAACCGGTAGCGAAATAATAAATTCAAGTAACAAAAGTACACAGTGAATGAAACTTTTCAAACAAAAAGTATTTTTATTGCTGGAAAAACCTTTTTAACAAATCTCCCCCCAAAAATTGTACTCGGCCATTTTGCGTGTAAATTTCCCACAAAATAAAAGTAATTATCAAAGGCTTTTAGCCAAAATGATCGTATCGTAATATTTTCAACTCAATAATAAAGCTCATATGATACAGTGGGTTTGACAGATTGAATTGAATTTTGACATGATTGAACAATAACGTTTTTCGTTTGTGGTTCGTTTCCTATACTCGTACGTATCATAATATATATATGAACTGTCAAAAACATGCAACATCTGAAAATGAAGTTTCCTTTTATTGTTATGTTTCCGATTGACGGCTTTTGAAATAATGGTCTGTGTATATCCGTTACAAGCAATAATTTTATTATAAATATTGTAGGTAGTTTTAAATAATGCTCTGTCTGAAGTTACTTAATGAAGTACGAATTTCGAAATGTCTTAAGGGGAACGGCTGCGGTGCCTGTTTCATAAAAAACTGAATTTTGGATTGGAGGCCAAAATACCGATCCAAACGGTATGATTTTTTTTAATTAAAGGTTTAGTAAATATCTAATACGGATGAGAAGTATTTTTTATTTATTTTTGTTTTAATTTTTTAAATCAATTTTCATAATTTTAGAGGCAGCTTAGAAAATTATTTGCGGGTTTACCTACTTTTTAAAAAAAATATCACATTTGCTATGTAAGTATGATTACATAAAATTTAAAAAAAAAATGAAACATTTAAAAAGGTTTTTTCGGGTCGATTTTTTAAATTCTGTATGGCAAATTTGTGTTCCACCGTAAATTGGTCGTTTTTAATTTAATTTAAAGTCCACCATAATGCTTATTTTAATATTTTAAAAATAAAATTCATTTTATATTTCATTATATTTTCAAAGCAGATGGGTTAAAACGTTTTTTAAATCGCCGTTAGCCCCTAAATAATTGTTAAAGATGCCTCTAAAATCGCGAAAAATCAATTATGAAAATTGTTTTTTTTTTCATGGCATATACTTCGTAATTTAAAATAAAAATAAATAAAATCCTTCTCATCCGTACTAGATATTTACTAAACCTTTAATCAAAAATATACTCGTATATCATTCAGTTTGGTTGGGTATTTTGGCCTCAAAATCAAAATTAAATTCTTAAGGCGAATCTATCAGTGAAATCACTATTTAGATTAATCTATACTACAAATCGGTTTACAGTATGAAAACCAAACAATAAGCTCAAGATAAATTGAACCTTTTCCCAGAGATTTCCTTGATAAGAATTAAAATAAATTTCTCAATTACGTTGTAAAAAATATAATAGTTAAGTACTAAATAATGTATTTTTTAAAATAGAAAATTATTAACGACATGTAAGAATTTTTTTTTAAATATACTGCTTTATAAAGCTATAGCTAAGATTTTTTGTGAAATATTCCCTTGAATATTTTTTTCTATCTTACAGATTTCTTCATAAAATAAATAAACGCCCCTTTTTGCGCTGACAACAAAAATTTCTAAACTTCGCTTGCCAAGCGAATTGTATGACTATTACCTACATTTTTGGTGACATAAGACACACAGCTTGTAGCAAATATTTTTGGCTTGTATATTCCTTCCAAAAAAATACGGGTTAATGTTTATTACGCCCTTTGAATATGTTTGTAAATAAAACGTTCATACTTATATTAAAAGTTTTTTTAATGGGTTTATAAAAACGTCATTAGATTAAATTTATCTTGATTGATTAATACATTTTGGTAAATTTAACTTACACCTACACAAATATAATAAGAGGCAGGGCTGTGTTACAAATAAAAAGGATTCTTTCCTTTTGGCGTTCTGAATAAAGTGACTTGAACCAAATACTATTATTCATTAAATTTAGTAAAATTGTCTGAACGTAGAATTATTTGCGATTTATAGTGTTTGTTTAAGATTGTTGATTCAATATTTTATACCCCTGAATTGCTATTGATTTCTTCTCACGTTCCTGGTAGGACAGTAACAAGACAGTACCCACGATTTTATTGTGACATTTCAACATCATCGCCACAATATTATACTCCTATGCGACGGATTCAACGTCTGAGGAACGAATACTTTGTTGTGGATATATTTGGTACATAAATGTAAGCATAAGCAGTATAAGCAGTATAAGCATGCATTAGTACGGTTTTTTTTCGTTAAGTATGTTATTTTATAAAACTATTTAACTCTTGATAAAAGCGTTTATTTTTTTTCTTTTATATTTATATTACCCATTATTATAAGTACCTATTTAATATTAATTGTAAATGCTACCTAAAAGTCTGTAATGGACTTAAATAAATAAATGTATAATACGCCTAGCTTCTCACATTTTTCATATATTCTGATAGCAGAATGCTACACTAGCATCTTCAGCTGCATAAGTTGTACTTTTTTTTTTCTTCATATATTTGAATAGATTTTATAAGAAACATATTCTTATTAAATTATATAAATTGAAAAATCATAAAACAAATATTAGGTAACCTACATATGACTTTAATGCTTTTTTCTCCGAAATGCTTTTTGTTTAAGCTATTAGGTTTGTATTACCAGTTATAAGCCTCGCGCCCACCGCATGCGCTCAGTCTTGTGGTTTTGGAAGGGAATAAAATATTAATTTAAGGCTAAACGAAACGCCTACATACTTCATAATTTAAAACAAAAATAAATAAAATATTTCTCATACGTACTAAATATTTACAAAACCTTTAATTTAAAAAAATATCATTCAGTTTGGATGGATATTTTGGCCTCAAATCCAAAATTAATTTATATATGAAAAAGGCAGCGCAGCCGTTCCTCTTAAATTCTATTAATGTAATCTTATGTACTTGAATTGAACGAGAGGCATTTTTGCAGCCCTGAAAAAGCACAAATAATAATGATGGTGTGATGGTGAATGGTTTTCCAGCAAATAATAATATGGCATTATTCCCGTCAGTAATCCGCCCCTAACTGCGTGGGGGGCGAGCCACTGGCGTGGGTGCTAAAACAAACGTTACTACCCCCGTGACGCTCAACTGTCAAGTGCCAAGTGATGTAGTGGTATTAATCCAATAAAGTTTCTAACTAATCTATTCTTTAATAAAATATGCGTGATGAATTAAAAAATAAAGCTACTCACTATTAATCTCCATAACAAATATCTCCCGAAATAACTCCAAATATCTCAAAAATAAATAAAAAAATGTGTAATATAAACGCATAAATTTGTTTTAAATAACTTCAATTTAACCGTTTTAGTGCTATGCTTATTTCGCAAGTATGTATATAAATTACTGATATTATGTTTTAAAAAAAAAATTATGTTATTCTATAAAAATGCAATAACCTAACAGTACAAATACAAAACTATTTTAATGATTGTTTTTTAATTATACAAGTAAATAACGAAATTTTAAGAATATTATAGTTCTAACCAAAAAACTACATATCTACAACCACAAAAAATATTTTAAAATATAAGATTATTTCACTTCACAATTGTGTTTTCTCTTGGTCCATGTAATCCATTTTTACAGCAAGCGCATATGCGATTGGATCACCTTATCTCATTTGCTTTGCTGCACACATTCATTTATGGAACAAAGGTCTCGTCGTCAGACATTCCAATTAAAAAATTGAACAAATAAATTTTACATTTTTACGTTGGTACTGTATTTCAGAACATCCAACTTAATGTAATCTGTTAAAAATAGAAGAAAATCTATAAATCTGTTTGCATTTGAAATCATTTGATTTGGAACATAAAGAAAAATAAGTGTAATTTTTCAAATATTTTATAACAACGGTACCTACTTATATGAAATAATAAAAACTCTCTAAAGTGAATTCTTGCATCATGAAATGAGCATATCTTTTATGTCTAGAATTTTTAGGTCAACGCAAGTATTAACAAATTCTAACTACATTTTGTCTTCAAAATACTAGTTTAATCCATAAATCATTAAAAAACGTGAAAATAAATAATTGCATTGTCAATTATTTTCCTGAAATATTCCTAGTTAGCTTTATTATTGATCCTGCGATAGATATTTTAAAAGTTTTTTTTTCTCAAATTTGTACATACATTAGAGCTTCCATTATTACTATGACTTATAACTCTAGCGGAATTTTATAAACTGTGTGTATTTTTGACAATATAGTCGACCAATGAAAAAGTTAATTAACCCATTATCAAAACATGCATAAAAACATGGCAAAAAAAAAAACATTTTTTGACTCTCTTGGAAATTTGATGCATATGAGACACGCCTGTTCGTGTTGTCGGCGATGATTTGTATCATTTCAAATTTGATCTCAAATGTTGGAAAATTAATGACGACTTCGAATTAATTCACTGAAACATATTTAACACCTCGTTAACTTATTTGTTTTAAAATGCCTTAAAGGAACACGCTACGAAGACTCGTGTTTCAGTAGCTGTCAAACAATTGAACCATTTTGTTTAAAGTGGCGTTATTTATAAAGTATTTTTTCAGTCTCATAGAATATTTTATTATCACTAATTTGAATTTGTGTTATTGCTCATCAAATTATTCCAGCATAATGCTTCAATATTTTTTGTAATAGCAAATATCATTTTTTACTTTCAACGATGGATATGTGCCGTTGGTACCATTTGAAATATTTATTCCTACCGGATCATTCGACATACATATTATTACATAACCTTTAGATTTTATTTTTTTATTATTTTTTATGATAAAACATAAAATGGTAAATAAATAAATAAAATATAAAATATATTAACACCAAATACAATCGAACACCGATTCCACTCAACTGCACTTAAAACACCTCACGTAATAATTATTTTTGCTTATTTTCATCAATTTAATATAATGTAATTTAATATTTTGTAAATGAAATTCTCAGCACGGGAAATCCCAGTGAAGATATCATTATTTATTAAATTGTTTTAAAAAAAAGACAAAAAAACATTATTATTATATAATTTTGACATTTTAAGGTAAGGTATAAATATAAAAAAATACGTATATATTATAGAATTTTTTTCATAGTCTTCCTCACTAGGAGATCCTGTGCTGAGGCAAACTATGTTCTGAAAAACGGGGTTTCAGCGAATTTTATATTTCAACTTCAAGGTTTTGGTAGTTTATTTTCAGTAACTTCTATGACATTGTATTAAGAATGCTAGTCATTTCTTCTTCTGTTAATTCCTTAAGCCAAGTTTTGCTGCACTTAATGCAATTATTTATTGTATTACTTTGTTTGATACTAAGTGGAAGTTGTGTAATTTTACAACTGAAAATTCAGAGCTTCTTTGTCCAAAAGTAGTATTATACTTGGGTACATTTAACTTGTCTAGTTGCTTTGCTCTGGTACTATGAATATAAAGCCCTATGGGCGTTAAATAAACAAATAAATTTGTCAGTAAGAGGAGTAAATTAAAAAAAAATGTCTCATGATATCTTTTTGTAAATCTCGAAACAATAGTATAATTTTATGTAGCTTTTGACTATACCGGAAGAGGAGAGGATGGTTCGGATCAACCTGGCTATTAAGACTTAGCTGGAGCCATTGCTTGATTATTTATGTTCCACCATTAAAGTACCTGACGATAAAGTATTTTCTAGGCCCGTGACGTGTGAAAGGTAACGACCAGATATTCTATTAAATATTCCCTAAAACCCTTCGAGCACCAATTACTCAGCGCATTGAGACCGCGCATAAATAAATCCATTAAGCTTCTGACCCTTTCGTAATAATTCAAGTGACGTGTCTTCATTTGGACGAATACATTATTAACGTTTCCGTGAATATCTGTAAATAATTGGGTTCAAGGTATTTAGTTACCGTTTTTAATCTCAATACTTATCGGGGGTTCAATGAGAGAAATGTCTTAAAAATGAAAAAAACATTGTACTTGTGAAATTCTTTCAATTCAAAACACTGTCCAAGTGAAATACCGTTATTTAGAATTAAAAGTGCTTTAGCTATATTTAATGGACAGATCGGTATTGTTCTTCCACCATTTCTACCTTAAAGCTAAAAGTTCGGAGGTCACATTTGCAATATTGTTGAGTAGAGAGATTGGAAGTTTTACTTTGCTGTTTTCAGCATCAATAGTAGGTGAATCTGCTTCTTCTATTACGTAAAGAAGAATGTTCCGGGTGTGTGTTACACCTACTCCTTACCCTTAACCAGTAATTTTCCTCTTATTTGAACATCAAGTGTGCAAAATTTCATCAAAAAGTACGAAAATTTGGCTTTAAGGCTGGGAAAGGGTAATGGGGGTGGTTAACTGTAGATTTGTATACAACACAAACAAACACCGCCCGCCCTGAACATTATTTTTTTATATAATGGAAGAAAAAGAAAGATCTACTTCTTATTTCGTTAAAAAGTTCTGTTGTTCCTAAAATTACTTTAGATTGCGCTTTTTTTAATTCTATTCTATATATATATATATATCTCGATGGATGTGCGAGTATCCATCTTTGCAGATATTCACTATTTTTGTGTGTCAAATTATTGGGACCTGCTTGTTCAAGCTGACCTCAATTCAAACGTGAATTATTATGACAAAAGTTTCCCCGGAGATGTCCTCTCCGATACCATTTAATGGCTAAATGTAAATACAGCCTGCGACGGGCACTAGTGGTGGTGTTGGTATACTTCCGGTGAATAATAGATTGGAGTTTTGGAAGTATCGGGTTTTTAATTTGCTCCCTTTATTTTCTGTGTCGGTTTTAAATGTTTATGGAGATAATTTCCTGGAGGCGATGCTTATTGGCCTACTTATAACTGTTTCTATTCTAAATCCATTACATTTTGAACCATTGACAGAAAGAGGTCAGAAAGGAACGGAGTGATTTTAAGAATCTTCGGTGTTTATCATTTAGAATTTAAATGTCTGCATATGAGTACATGGCCAAAACTATTTTACTGACTTTGAGGTTAAAAAAATAAGACACAAATAATTTTGATAAATATATTTTACTGACTTTGAGGTTAAAAAAATAAGTCACAAATAATTTTAATAAATTTTCATAAAAAAAACTAAGTTTGCGCTAGCGACATCTCACATCAATATATAAAAATTACGTATTTTGTCATTGTGTACACTAGTGGTGGGCGAAGCGGCTCGGCTTAGTGATCCGGAGCACTAAATCAGATCTCTGTAAAGACAATCCACATGAAAACTGGACGAAAAAAGTATCGTGTAAGAGCGTCTTAAGGACGTCTTTACGAGGGCCATGGGAGCAAGGGAGAGAGCATGGTACGGGGGGACGCGAACCGTCGTTCAATCGAGCCGGATCACGCAACCGGTACACTACAAAGAGCTGATTTAGTGATCCGACTCACTAAACCGAGCCGCTTTGCCCACCACTAGTGTACACCGATCGTGCCACGTGTTAGATGAAATAATATGCATAAATAATATTTAAATGATTTATATTTATTCAAAAGATGCGTAATCACTTTGTGGCGTCACAATTAATGAATTAATAAGAATTACTTTCTTTAAACCACTGTTTTTAATATTTAAATATCTACATGTTTCAGAAGCAAGGCTCCCCTCATCGGGATAAACAATATACTATGTTTAATACATGAGAATGTCTCAGTCCTCGAACATTTTTTTTTTTTTAAATTTGATTTCAGTGGGTAATTTCAATGGGTGGCAATATTAATTATATTATTAATCTACGATAAAACTTTAAAATTTTATTGCGTGTATTTATTATGAATGTAAAGTTATTTCAAAATTTTAAAAATCATGGTCATTTAAATTTTTTTTTTTTTTTTAAATCCCTTTTAAAGTGATCAAATTTGACTAAAGTGAGTTATTAATTAAGGTGGTTGTATCGTGCACCCATAGTTGGGTGTATATAGCTTGATTATATCCAGAGATCTAGAATCTGGAATATCTGTTTTTTTTCTAAAATATGTCACTAAAAAATCATACTTTAAATTCTTCAAATAGTAATTTTGTGGATTAATCTCTGGGTTTTTTTTTAATAATTTTAGTTTCTCAGTTTTTCTCAGTCAGTGTTTACTGGGTTCAGGCTAGTATTATATACCGACTACCAACTAATAATGGCGTATTGTAAAGTTAATTTCATTAGTGCGTAATACATTAAATATAAGTCAACAGAGTATAGATAACAGTATTACCCGATTAAATGATCGCCATTAAAAATCGAAGGTTATTTGAAATGGAAATAGCCATGTATATTGAACAGGTCTGAATAACCGGTACTTACCAAACTTCCTTTTACTCATCTCAATTAAGTTTATATTCTATCAATATAACCTCACAACCATCAACAACGTCAAGCAAATTTATGGTAAAAGCCATACTTCACAAGTTCACATATTTCAAACAGGAAGATAGAAATTATATTAACATTTTTTCACAAAGGTTTTCCTTTGCTGCTCAATATCGTCTATACATTCTAGTTTTCTGAATATAATACGGCCTAGGTATTTGACCTGTTTCTGCACTGCAACATTTTTTTATTCGCCTAAAATCACCCCATCCGAAAGCTTCGTTTATACCGCCGCCCATTGTGCCGGCAGCTACCGCCCTGTCGGCTGGTATCGGATAGGTACTGCCTTATAGGTAGCTTTTTAGTTCTGGTTACGTCGGCCTTCCGTTACTCACGGTTGGTAAATCGCAATTTTAGCGGCGGCAAAGCTCGTTCGGCATTTCATGCGTCGCCCGTCGAATTCCCGCGGGCGGCCATGGCGACTGAAATTATTATTCCGGAAGAGAAAAGCTGTGTGTTGACATTGTGTAATTAATGAAATGGAACAACAAAAGAATCGGATTGCAAAGGGCCATTGTTTCGTTGTTGTGGCTTGTTTGTCGATCAGAAGTCTGCAACACAGAAGTTTGCTGATTCCGTGTTTGTTTTATTTGAACAACAAAAACACGACAAAACGTTAAATAAATAATCATTTTGAAGGTCTTTCATTTTGCTTACAATCGCTAAACCTCATATTCTTCTCTAAATCCAGAACTTGTTGCTTATTTTTGGTTGCCACCTTGATGAAAACATCCCATTTTTGATACCTTATTAGCTCTGTTATCTTCCAGATCCAAGTGCATGGTATCCATTTCTCCCCTACATACACATGGAAACAAATTAACCTTGCTGTAGATATATTTAATATAAGTTTACCCATGTTTAAAAGACACCTGAATGATATTTTTATTTTGCAAAGATTATAAGAACATCGCATAAGAGCTACTGTTTATATTTTTTTAAATTATCTTTTTACTTATCTACAATTCAAAAACTCGTTCCTCTTTTTTTCTTTCTATGTACAATATAATATATTATGTATTATTCAAAATCATAATTTTTTACATCATCCGAAATATTAAAACAGGTTGATTTCTTTTTTTTCACAATGTCATGCACTCATATTATATTATAGCACTTGTATATTATGTATCGTGTAGATCAGGCTAGTACGATTTTTATTTTAAAAAAGTAATATCTACAAATTAATAACCTTTCCCTTTGTAACTTCTCTGTGTCATGCACTAATACATTATTATATATACATACATATCATAAATATGTTACACTTATATACCAAATATGTATCATGTTCTTTTTTTGTTAACTTAAAGCCTTTTTTTCTTTCTGTACATAAAATAATTAAAATGATATAATATGTAAAAGCCCATCAAGGCGTTAATAAATTAATAAATAAATAAATGTCCCATCCACGAATGACCAATACATGGTTGATGGACCAAGAAATGTAAAACTTTGTTGAACATGACCCACATGTTTCTTCTGTAATACCTTGCCATGAGTCTTTATGGAGTCCCTATGGATACTACTTACTTCTTGCGAGATACAAAATCTTTTGATGGATATTTAATATTTTTATTACTCCTAACTTCGCCCTTGAAAAATACTTTTAAAGTACAACTCGATATGCCGTTTCTTATCATCTACGTCGCGTCATATTTTTTTCTGCTTTTTGAACCACTTGCAAAAAGCACCTTGTCACACGGTGCAATTTTGTTGCTACTGTTCAAGGAGCAACGACAAAATCGTCTCGTGTGAGAGAGCTTTTAGTCGCTAAACTACAGCAATCCAAACTCCAATCAAGCGTAACCTCAACCGAGTTTCCGAACCGCGCGATAAGACCGCTAATATTGTTCAATATTCAATTAAACAGCTGATAGTGTAGTACCCTGGCTACCACAGGAAAGCGAGGACAGAGGCAATACTGCAGTGGTCTTAAACCGAATGATTGGCTCGGTTAGTTAAATACATTTTTAATAAAATTAATAAGAAGTATTTTGTGTACACCACTGTTTAATATATAAATATAAATCAATAAATTCGAAGTAATATTATTTAAAAATGATATTTTTCTTCACTTTTTACGTCAATTATTTTGGTGTAAAAAAATATAAATAATTTTATTAAAAATGACACCACAAAGTATTTTTACTTTTGTTGCAGAAAATACTTTTTTGTTTGTTTTTTTTCTTTGGTGCGAGCTTGTTAAACATTTGTTTTTCTTTTAACCCTTTTCACTTTAACGCTAAATTTATGTTTCTTTTATATTTTTTCACATTTATACCTATTTGTATTCATTTTACACGTATATACGCGTGCTGTCTTATTACTTGTGTTACTTTTTCACTTTTATAAATGTGTTACTTTCATACTTTTTTGCTTTAATGGCTACTTCTACAAGTTTATGTTTGTGCTATTACCATACTTTTATTCTTATGGCAAGTAATTATTATGTTTTTTTTTTACTTTCATGCCTTCTTGTTTCACCTTTACTTATTTATACATGATTGGTTATTTTTCACTTTTACACTTGAGTTACTTTTACTTACAGCTTTATATAGTGTTATTTTCGTATATATTTCTCCCTCTTTTTTGTTATAGTGTGAGTAATTCTGTTTATCGATATATTCATTTACGGTTCACTCTATTAGTTAAGTATATTCAATGTTATTACCTGTGGTGCGGTAATTAGTCACGTGTCTATTTTAATTAATATGATCAAATAAGTACTATTATCGCACAATACATTCGTTCACACATTTTATAGTCAACTTCATTAATAGCTGAACACCGAAAGTTTTGCGGTACGAACAAATTGAGAAGAGATTTGAAATTAATAAAAAAGGTCTTAAGAAGCAGATTGTTGGATGAACAAAAGCAATAAAATATTTTTTTTGTAAATACCGCCCAAAAGTCCCAACTATCCAGAGTCAGCGGGACTATGGCATCTCCAATTCGGGTATGTTGTTAGGCTGAGGGGAGTTAGAAGAAGAGTAAGTTTACGAAATACCTGACTATTCAGATCTGGTCACTTTAAGTAACGTTTCGATTCTGAATGGTGGTATTTCACAAGGGCCATACTTAAAGTATCTATCACTCCATTCACACAATGGCAAACTATTCTGGTACTGAAAATCTAATGTTATATCTTCTCGTTTCAAATAAGTATATATATTATTATGCTCATGAGGAAGATTTTTATAAAACAACATTTTTTTAACTTCCAAGTCAATATTGTTATGTTCAACTACTTAGGAAGCTGTCTGTCCACATTACGTAAACAAATAACCCTTTGGTAAATTAGTATGACGAAATTAATTAGTCCCCATTTAATTGTGCAGTAATGATTGATCTATAACTCGACGGAATTTACAAAAGCTCCGGTTAATTAATAGAATAGGGGGGTATTAGCTGGCAACTGATCAATTAATATCAAAACCAATGGCAGTCTTGACAATGCCATTGTCAAGGATGCAGAAAAACAAATCTACTACAATCAGAGCAATTTCAAATCCACTGTAATGGTACAAGACTCAGGTATAAGAGATAGATATAATTTGTAGTTTATCAAGGAAATATCCATAAAAAAAACAGTGTTATAAATTCAGCTTGATTAACTTCACTTATGCAGGCTCAACAAGTGGAACTAGTAAATGAACGGACTCTTTTTTAAAATCCGTAGATTTTATATTCCGAAATATCTACAGTGGTATCTCCCCTAGCTGCTACGTTAATTCCTCGAGTCTTGGATAATAATGATCATTTTCCTTAAATGTGCATGGTAAACTTTTAAATGGCAATAAAAAGACTGTTTTTTCTCTTTCTAACACAGTTAAAAAAATATATTTATTTATTTGGAAAACAGTTTTCAATCATTATTATGTACGGTAAGCATTTTTAAAAAAAGAATTAATTAGAGGCTTTCATATGCATTCCTATCGAATAAAATGAAATAACATTACTTTTATGAATCCGTTTCGGTCTGGGAGAAACATCTCCTCAAAAGAATCAACGGCTTTTGGTTTGTGTACCCAATATTGGACTATTGGACAAATTTAATTGATTATTAAGAATTTGGTTTTTGATTCGAAATAAATATCGTGGTTATAAGCAAAGTAATTGTTTTATTTCATTAATATGCAAGCCAAAAAGTGACTGGTTTCTGCCAAAACATATTATTGGATTTATTTTCCAGACTGCAGGTATCAGATTAGATTTCTTCCCACAAATTTTGCATACGCCGAAACGTCATAATTATTAATGGATTATTTCTATAGCGCCCTTTTTTAATGAGAAAATCACCTCAAGGGCGCTTTACAACATAATTTATCTAACCTATCACACATATCAGTCATATATTATATATACTCACGCACTCTTAATTGAAAATCCTGTTACATATTTTCATACCTCGGGGAAACTTTACAGTGTAATAACCACTACAATAAACTGTCAAGTTACTCGAAAATTAATAAGGGCATTGATAACAAAAATTCAAAACATTTTAAGAATTTCATTATTAGCACCTACTTAAATAAATGTGCGTAAGTTAGTGGCTTCATCACTGTTTGATAATACTTTCAGAAGGCGAAACGACTGCCTTACGTAATAATAATTTCCTAGCATAACTTTCCTATGAGCAAACCGTTTCTTAAACTAATATAATAAATAATTTTTAATCATTGAAGAAGATAATATTAATAAATTTCAAATGAAACGTGATATCCTAAAAGTTACTAGTAATAGCAAGTAATTTTATTAATAATAATAGTTAACATAATTTTTTTAAAGCTTTAATTCAAAATGGAGCTCTACAAATTAAACTTAACATAATAAAAATAAAAATAAACTATTTACAGCCTTTTTTTCAGTACC